>JABUQX010046475.1:0-70000 GCA_015478945.1 Trachelipus rathkii
GGGAAGGTTGAAGATACTCGACATCTTTCCATGCATACCTCTAACCACTTCTCGTACGTAAATCAATAATCATAGCTATATGATATCTTATTGGACCCCACTCGTATATTTTCCCACGATATAAGGTAATCATTATTTGTGAGGAAGGCAATATCGCTGACAGATTGAGGTAACAGATATGGACCTGCCTTTTCACTTTTCGGAGCATGTTTACAGGTACCTCTCCGACGACCATTCCGACATAAGGCGCCTTACCTCATCATACTCTGATTAATATCATCTAACTGTCTTATCTCATATATCTCCGACAAGCTTTAATTTCTTCCATCTTCATTAATATTAGTACATAAGTATATGCTGGACGAGTTGAAGAGCAGTCGAGGGGCGAATAACTATTAATAAAGTCATAGGAGCTATATCTGAACATTAATGATAGAGTAGGATCCTCACCTCTACCGACTGATAAGCGCTTGCATCAGAGGTGAATACTTTAGCTATACACCTCCGTATTGACCACATACCGATTCAACTCACTAGCCGTACCAGATGTACACATGAAACTCTCTCTCTCCCCACCTGCTAACATTTGTACGTTGCTCATAATATTTATTCCCTCAATTAATTCCTATTCAACCATTATCTTATCATTGATTGATCCCCGATATTAAACTGGACCCCATTTCCTGTCATCATTTCGTCATTTTCCTACGTTATGGTCCATTCTAACACACCTTCTATAAATTACTTATCCTATAAATATTTCTCTTATCTGAAATTGACCATTTTTAACGGTAATAAATAATTTTCTTTATCTTCAAGAACTGAATATCTATTATGCTTCATATAAATATATTCGATTTTGTTCATGCTATAATATAGTGACGTTTAATTCAGTTAAAGTGATATCGTTTTAATCTAGTTTTTATTATTTGACTGTAATACTCATTTCGCTATTCAATATTTCTTTGACATTTAAATAACCTATTGTATAAGCCAAGACCTCTCACACCCATAAATTAGGAAGTTGATTATCTATCTATATCAACTCCATTCTATGTCTGCTCAGTACCCGTGATGCGTGAGTGGTGGGTTCATCTAGATAGAGTGAAAGCTATATATCTATTTATTTACGTCCTGTATAAAGAGGAGTTGAGAGAGATAATATTCTGCAGATAAATCTATCTATATATCTATTAATCTATATATAAATATTATATATATCTATTAATATAAATATTATTATATATTATATATAATATCTTAATATTAACTATATATTTAATTAATATATATATCTATTATATATTTATTTTCTTATATTATTCTTATCCTCATCACTCATCCTCGCCATTGTCCGTTTATAGTGCGTTACATTGCATCCGGAAAGAAAAGCCAGTAAAATTTATTGAAAATTCGATGCATAATTATACTCCATCACTCTGTTTAACTGTAAATCTCTCTCTCTCTCTTCGAGCCTCACTGGACTCTGCGACGCGACGCATTCTGGGTGTTGATAAATCGTCATATGTTGAGTACAGGATGCATCATCCCGTGTAGCAGACAAGGGAGTAAGGGGAGAACATCACACAAACGTCGAACAGAACCGTCCCAACAAACCTCTGTCATCCACGTATTCACCTCCATCGTTAATCCTCATTAAGTTCAGCTCGAGTGACGAACGTCTCTGCCTCTACAAGATCGAACAATATCCGAGCTACTGGAGCATTACATCGGGCCTTTTTTTTTCGTCTCCAACTGGTCGGTTTCCACAATACTCGCCACTAGCGACTCGCATTACTCACATAACTGAGTCATAATTCGCAATGTCACTATTGGCATCTCACTATGACAAACCTCTCACATAACTTGCTCCTCTTATAGTTGGGCATCATACATCCATTACGCCCCTTCTCATTACCACAAACACACAACCCTCTCGCTCAATTTACGTTTCTTCCTATCATCTGCATATCCTTTTTAATCCTCTCCAGATCTCTCTCTAGACACCTAAACTAGACCCCACTATATACGCATTGTCCCTCTCTCAGACATCTGATACAGCTTACACGTCAGCATTTAGCTTATATACCTACTCTTTCTATTCTTCGGCATTCTCAATTCAACCTACGAAGATCGGCATTACACCCAGGATCAACACCTATATCACACTACTTACACTCACGCTATGCATCCTTAAGGCCACCTCAACCGACTTAGTCCTTCTCACTCATTCTCATAGGATTTCACATTTCGACAGACCATGCAACCTTCCATAAACCATTACAATTTCCTACTCAAACATTTATGCTATGTCCTCCCTTTACTCCATATATTAACTCTCAATATATATCCTTTCATCATATTTACACTTCATACGTATCACTTGTACCTCAATACCACTCTCGTATATGATCGTTCCAATTCCTCTCATCTTTAACAAAACTTCTCATTCACTCTAACACGATCAGAATATCCTTCTGCCATAACCTTACTCTTATCTATATTTTTGAGCCCTCCTTTAACCACACCCCCTCTACAGATTCTCTCAATACGCAAAATATTATCTCACATATGAATACTCAGTTATAGACAAGAATACCTCTCTTACTCTTCCACACTCATCCACGATTCTTCACTACCATCATTCTAACATACTAACTCCACACACAAACAGAGTCACCATCCTCTAACAATTACTCTTCCATTTAACAGCATCCACTATCTACAACTTCAACCTGAGTACTATAGTGGTCCCCTTTGCCAATCTATTCGCTAACGATACATAGTTATATGCATTTCCTTGGCCTCCTTCCAAACCATTGACCTGACGCCATTCCGACAACCTTTTCTCACAACTTACACCTAGCATCTGATGCATCGTCGTTCCCTTGAGCACTTTGCTCATATCATATAAACTCTATTAATATTTATTAAGTATCTCAGACACTTTACTACTGACCGCTGGCCGAATATCTTGGGGTTGCTGAGATCGTCAGATTTACTATTCTCTCTAATACTATCTCACACGTACTTTACATGAAGTATGACTATGGTGCATGATAATATATATATATATATAAATTAGGTCTAAATATAGCTTATATACCCCAACTCATTACACCATCATTAGATCCTATCCAATGGATGCATTTCCAGACCGCCCCATATACTCTAGTGAGTCCACGTTAGTATATAGAATTACAGATGGATTATAGCTACTAATACATATAAACTGAAGAGTATATGTCATCATGTGACCTAGTTATTACAATCACGCTTTCAATACACACAATTAATTACGTCTGCTTCACTGAACTTATGATTCTGCGAATTCAATGTATTCTAATCAATAATTATCTTAATACTATATAATAGACCATAATTGTCACATACAGTTTATATCTTATAACTATTCCTCTATAAACTCCACTTATGCAGAAGCTGCTATGATCATAACCTTACTATTATTTGGTTGAGTACGGGTATTCTCAGTATTGGCTATATTCCCTGCTCCCCCATATGCCTGGTCTACTGTAACTACTCTATATCTTACTCTCTTACTCTCTTCTTTACATACTCTACTCTTCTCTTCTCTCTCTCTCTTTCTTTCTCTTCTTTCTTCACTCTTCCTTCTCTTGCCCACACGCACTCGTTGGGTGGGTATCAGGTGCTGTACAAGTCATTCCGGAACAAGAAAAGCAGACGGCTCAGAACATTCGTTACAACTTCGAAACGTCACACAGCCCAGCCTTACCGCCTCTCTCTCTCTCTGTTACCATCTTTAATCTAGTGTACGAGCTCGTCCCCGACCAGATCAAATCCATCCTAGATGCATCATGGTAAACCTCTCTCTGTCTCGATCGCTGACCTTCCTCCCATCTTACTCGGTAATCATCTCTCTGCCAATGTAAGTCTCGTTTCATTCCCTCTCTTGGCCCACTGCGTGGGTCCCACAACCATGCCCCCATACAAAACCCCTCCCATTCTCTCCTATCATGCACCCTTTTTCTCGCCTCTGCCTGTCCATACTCACATTTTCTCTCCCTCTTCCTCCTTCAGTCACTTCTCTCCTTCCCTGACTCAATCCACTTTCCTCTCTTCGCTTCTTTCCAGCCTGGTCGGTTTCCCTATACACTACCTCCGCACTCATACATCTGCTTAATCCAACACGACTTTTCACTCTCCTTTCACATGACAATCACCATCTCAAACATACTTTCATTTATTCTCTCTCATCTTATCCCCTTTCTCACACTACAGCCACCTTCTAATACGTCTCCATTCTCAACTTATTAATCTTTATCACACCTAGCATGCCTAAGATTGTCTCTTCCTGAACACATTGAACTTTAGAATCTATACTTCTTATTTCAGACAATAGTCTCACTACTATACGTCTCTCTCTCCTCCTACTCTCTTTAAAATTTTCCAATGTGTTACAGCATACCTTCATGCCGAACCCTAGCGTCACTCAAGACTTAGTCCCTTTTACATTACATCCTGCAACGATTTAATTTGCACAGCCACCTTCCTGCCATTCACCAACTTTCCTACTAACTCTGCATCCATCCGTTTCCTTCCGTTCATCCACACACATATCCCTATCCTTAATTTTAAACTCAGACACAAGATACACGCTGCTCATCATCTAACATAACTTCACACTCCCTGAGGACTGTCCTCACTCACAACCATTTACTCTTACTCTTATCGATGTTTACTTTTCAAACCCCTCTTTTAACATACCCTGCCAAATCTCTCTACCATCCTCCTCAACTCTCTTAGATCCTCGCCACATCAGACCAACAATCCATTTCCGCATATAATAAGGTAGCGGCACCCTCCACCTCCTCTCCATTCTCCATCATTTCCTAACACCATTTCCTGCACCCCACCTCTAATACCTCTTCAATAACCCCCATCCATATACATCATTGTAATACGCCAATTGCGCCAAGGAGACATAGCATACTCCTGTCTCACTCCGCTATAATCCTAACCAATCTACCATTGACAACCCATTATTCTTACACCACTCTTCATCTACGCTTCCACTTTATCGTCATACATACTTTTGATCCATCAGAAGCTCACCACCCCCTCTCTCTCTCCACCAATATATCTCACTAAATACCTGCTACTATCCCAAGCTTTCCTCTATTAACTCTTATCATACGCCTGTTTAAATCCATAAAACCTAAATAAATTTATCTTCTCTCCGTCATTTTCTCAATCATTTGTTTCAAATGTACGCACATATTGATCCATATCCTCTCCCTATCCTACTTTCCTCCCTAAACCGCACCTGTTCTTCACCACCATGCTCCCTTTCAGTCTCACTCTGACGCACTCCTAAACCATAAATACCCAGCTCCATTACCTTCCCTTACAACACTCCATATACCTACTTCATTCCCCCCTATTAATTTCTTCTTTCTACACTTTCCCCTTTCTCCCCCTTACCGCTTATATTATCACGGGGTACTATTTACCCCGCTTCTCCCCCTCCATCCCTTGGAACTATACCTCTTCTCTCTCCCTCTCATAAACGCTTTCTTTGTTATATACCTTCCAATTCCAATCAAATCCACTCATCCCTCGCCTCCGCCCTCTGATCATTTTCACCAGTAATCTTCATCTATAACTGCAGATTTATCCATTCTTCAACCTTACTCCACTCTTCCCACTCTACCTTCCTTCCCCTACTCTAATAACCTCATCTCCCAATAATACCTATCCTCTTGATCCATCAAAACCACACACTCCTCCTCTTCACTAACACACCTCCTCATCATTATACTGTTTAATATTGTCGCAGATTTTCGAAGTGTTTCTTCCACACTCCCCTCACATCCATTTCATCCATTACAAAAGCACCATCCCTATCATTATTCTTAAGCAGATTCCGACTTATCTCCTCATTCTAACCTGTTCGCGGCTTTCCTTCCAGAAAGACTTCCTATTCCCTGTATGTCCTCATTCATCCTCTCCTTTCCCTCCAACTGATTTCATATCTTCCTTACCTCTTGTTTCTCTACGTATGCCTACCCTCTCTTTATGTATTTTCCTTTTTTCCTTCCTCTTCATTATCTCTGCTCTGTCATACTTTTTCTTTCTTGAAATTCTTCATCTTTTGATTTTGGCCACCGTATCCATTTTCTATATTCCCTCCTCTCTCTCTCTTCCATTTCTCCTTCTTTTTCTTACTCTCTCACTCTCGCTTCATCAACCCCTCTTCATTCAACCATTCGCTGTTAACATTCTTACTTCCTACTTTAGCACACATCCACACACTTCCTTCACTACTAACAATTGCTTCCTTCATTTGGCCCCAGATTTGTTCAGTATCAACTTGTTCACATTCAACCGATTTACTAGCGAGTGCTCTTACATACTTAACCTTATTGTCTTGCTCACTTAACTTCTCACTCTTTAAATTTTACCTACTTCCTTTCGTTTCACCTTCCTCTCCCATCCAAGCCCCACTAACTTTAATTTTACATAGAACAACATATGATCCGATAACCCAATCCTAACCCCTCACTGATTTAACAATCCCAACACAATACTTCAACATCTCCTTCTTCCACCAACACAAAACTCAATCAATACCCCTTTTCACTTCGATAACCCATCTCTACTACACACCAACTCTAGTATACTTCACTCGGAGTACTCTTCGTCTTCTAAAGCAAAGTACATACCCCTCCATCACATACCTTCTCTCTTTCAAGAAATCAATACAACCCTTCTACCATTTCTCATTTCTCACCGCGCCACCCCAAAACCACCTGGTTATACTCCCCAATCCCTTTTTTGATCCACCACTCCACACTCCTCAGCGCTCCCCCAACACTATCAATCTCGAAGCTCCTACTTACCCCATCCACGCCGCTCCACTTCTACACACATCCCCACAATCGACTCTCTTCAACCATCTCCCCTCAGCACTCGGCCATCTCATACGTCACAACCGTCAACATACCTTGACTTTTCAAACTTATTTTTAAAGAATTCTAGACTCACACACACAAAGTCTACCATAAGCTTAGTACCATAGACCAGTTTCATGTCAAAATTGCAACTCCTTCTCTCCCTTCATTCCCTCTCACACCCAGCACGTAACACACTTCTCAACACACCCACTCAACGTCCACCTTTTCCTTCATCTTTGTTTCAGTCACCGCGACAGCAAATCAAAATTTGCCCTTTCTAAAATACATCCATCACCCCATCAACTCTCTCTCCTCTTCTCCTCAACATTAATTCCTCTCGACATCCCATGTACCCATACGATCATACAATTTCGCCCGAAAGTTAGCAAGGTCGTTTACGGCCGATCACGACATCTCCGAGGCTTGCATCAGCATTCCTAAGCAAGAGATAGGTGGTAGTCGGCAGCCAACCCACTACCACCGCCCTTCACCCGTCCGCCACCTCTCTCTCGACACGCTAGCGCCCATACGATGTCCGGGGAAATTCTTTCTCCCCACGCCAACACGCGGCATTGAGTAGTAAAGGGCATGTCGTAAGGTGTTATCTAGCAAGTCGGTGTGTACTTTAATCATTGTAATACTGACTCCTGTGGATAAATGGTGGTTGATCAAATGTTGCCTGGAGGATGAGCGTGCTTGAAGAATATCCAACGCACAAGAGACAGACGCCACCCTCCCCATTTCACAAAATGGGTCCCCAGGCTCCACATTTCATGGTTCTGACGATGCCGCGTCACTCTCCCTCATATATATATAAGAGTATACTACTCATATCAATATATATATATACTTTATATCATACTACCTATATACCTATATTACTATATATATTATATTATATATATAAACTACTACCTACTATATACTTATATATATATATCAGTACCTTTACTCATATACTACTACTATATATATATAATAATATACATGAGAATTGGACTGAGAGTTATATCCATTGGGACTCTGCACACACACAAAATACTAAAAGTGCATACGTACGCACGAACACACACGCATGGTCTAAATGCAACACAGTTTGGAAGGAGATGAATGGGGACTTTACAAGGGAATAGGAAAGCCTCTTCTGGAAGGAAGCGCGAACAGGTTCAGAATGAGAATAAGGGGAACCTGTTTCGAATAATTGAATAGGGATCGGTGCTTTTGTAACTGATCGAAATGGATGTGAGGGAGCTGTGGACACAGCACACCCACTTTCGAGAATCTGCTACTAACCATATTTAACCAGCTAAGAAGAGGTATAGTGAACGCCTGTGCTGTCGCGTTTTGATGGCTCGCACTTGTATAGTGAATCACTGGTTAGGATATGGTTCTATTTATGCTACGTGACAGGTAATCGGGCTAAGAGTGAGACACGTTGAAGAATGCGTCAAATCTGCAGTATTGATGAACTTACTGGTGAAATCAGAACGGAAGCGAGATGGTGCTGTCTGATCTGGATTCGAATCAAGCGCATAGCTTACAAGCTTTTCACTGGAGGGTTCTAGTTCCGAGGCTGGAGGAGCACACTAATAGTAACCCTTTTATACTTCACCTCAGGGCAGGGGATCAAGGGGAAACTGCTAGAATTACTAGCGGAATCTATTTATTGGAGTGTTGTAGGGAAGATACTAATCTCGCGTATTATCTAGTCGATAGAGTGCGTCGCAGTGCACTGGAGATCTGATGGCTGAAGAACAATGGTTGCGTCTTAGGGAGTTTGGGTCATGAGGGTGTGGGATCAAATCTTTACATTGAAACAAAATGACTGAAGAAACTGAGGGAGCCTGAATGACATCACACTTGTATTAGCGCTCTTTACTGGATGTGCAACACCGGCGTATGATAGGAAAATAGGGACAGCCCTTTGGCAGGTGTATGTATTAAATGGTGTTGGTGGTAGGCTTCTCCTGAATGGAATCAAAAGTTGTATGACGATAGTGAACGCGCTCCCCTCCTCCTCTCTCCCCCTCGCTGTAAGAATTAACACTGGCTCGTCACAAAAGTAACTCTCTCTGGTTTAAATATTAAATAGGCCGGAGTGAGGCAAGCGGATGTTGTTATGTCCCTTGGCTATCATTTTGTAATTTGATGGGGTTATGAAAGAATTAGAGATGGGTGCGGCAGGAAATGTGTCTAGAATGATGGAGAATGGATTTGAGTGGAGGGTGCCCTACCTATTCTATGCCGGATGATTTGGTTTTGTGTGGTGAAACTCTCAAGAGAGTTTGGCAGGGTGTGACAAAGGAGGGGTTTGAAAGTAAAACCGCCAGATAAGAGTAACCGGTTATGGTTCGCTAAGTGAAGACAGTCTCCGGTGTTGACAGTTACCCATCGTCTAGATGGTGAGCTCTAGCTGGAAAAGTGTCTGAGTCTTAAATATTCTAGAGCTATACTTTGGATTGACAAAGGAACGGACTGACTTCGCAGAGCGCCTAGTAGGAAAAGTTGTGAATCGGCAGGAAGCGTGGCTGGTCGCACACTTCATACGCTGCGCTAGATGTAGTAGACACAGGACTAAGGCTCTTGAGTGCGCCTACAGGTTCTTCACATGCAGGTAATGTTGTTACCTGCTGGTTACACAGTATAGTAGTCCCCGAGAACTATGCGTCTGGCACAATAAGAGCGCTCATAGCACTCCCTAACACGCTTCACGTCTTCAGATGGACAATCTCTAGTGGCTCGCGTGGTCTACGGTGTGAAAAGAATTGCACCAAAATGAGCGACATGTAACGTATCTAGAGAGTTTCGTGGTGTCGACGAAGGGCAAACGCAGAGAATACAATGAACACGTACGTGAGTGGTTCTCGGTCATGTGGAACAGCGCATGAATGACACGCTCGCGTTGTCTAAGCGGCATGTTTAGTGTTGAGTGTTTGGGACATCGACCGGACTGGGAGACCGATACACGAACAGCTGGATTAGTCAGTAACGCACATCCGTCCTCTCGAAGGAAGAGAAATCAGAGTTTGGCAGAGGCGAGAATAAAGATGCATAATAGCAGTGCATGCAGGGGCACTCCGTTGTTGGCCCACTCTGCCCACACCGGGATGAACCCTACACGTGACGAGAAGATGCCATTAGTGAGGGTCCGTCGCTGTCCCGTGATCCTCTAGGGTGGACTCTTCTGCACTGCGACGGAGTTCTCACTTAACTCGCGGTATCCACCCGAGGGCGGCTCGTAAGGCTTGGCTTTCCCTTTTTCAACCTTGTCATATCGTCTCCCTACTCACCTCCTCTCCTTTTTCCGATGCATGTCACGCACCTTACCCCCCCCAGCTCTTACGGACAAGATGGCCACGCGACTCTCCATCTATCACTCACCCTATCAGTACACTACTCACCCTATACATAACTCTATATACTATATATCACCTTATACATTATCCTATTATATTATCTATACTCACTTACTACCTACTCATCACCTCACACTATATATTCTACTATACTATCATATATCATACTATATCTCATTACGGTATACTACACCTCACTCACATATATATATATACTACTTCACTTATCATACCTATGACTCCCGTCCCCCAATTTACATATTTACTCTTTTTTTGCATATTCAATTATTTTATTTATTGCTATCAATAGATTAAAGGCAGATTTACATCTCTTTATTCGGCAATAAATTTTCCTACGGACTTCTCTCATCTGGCTATTCCGTAACTCATACTCCGACCTACTAGGTCGTGTACACTCGCGTGAGGTATACCGTTACCGGGTAGCAATGGTGTGTTGTTATTTGGTATGACTGACTCTCCCCTTCCACTCAATCATAACCGGTTCAAAATCAGTCTCTGGTGTATCACAGTGTTGATAGACAAGCATTAATTCATTGTTCAGCTTCAGGCTTGACCTCATTGCTGTTGAGAATTTCTTTCTGTTTCTCTCAATCCACTCTTTCCCTTCTCATAAAACTGTCTTGTTTCCATCTCTTTTACCCATACTCTCAAACATTATATTTTTTAAATTTTTTTTTTACCCTTAGGACAAGCGCAAAAGATTAATATTTACCCGCGATTATCGCACCACCTGCTCACATCTACCTTTTAGATCACCAATTACTCATTCAAACACCAACTCTAAGCTTGAAACTCCTCCACCTCTCTCTACTTATCAAACAGTTTCAGTGAAACGACACGTTAGTGACACTTTCGTTTCTAGTACCCCACTAATACTTCGCTAAGCACTTATTCACTCATTATTATTCATTATTATTATTCCTCATTACTTATTCATTATTTCACTTATTTCCCTATTAATTCTTTATTATTTTTATTAACCTATATTATTATTATTTATCTCATTTTCTCTTTCTTTCCTTTTCCTTTTTTTTCTTATCCTTTTCTTTTTTTTCTAATCTTTTTCTTTCTTACTCTTTCTTTTTTCTTTTCTTTCTCTTTCTTTCCTTTTTTTTTTCCTCCTCTTTCTTTTTTTCTTTTCCCTCTTTCTTTTCTTTTTCTTTCTTTTCTTTTTTTCCTTCCTCTTCTTTTTCTCTCCCCTCTCTTCCCTTCTTCTCTTCTTTTTCATCTTCTTCTCTTCCCCTTTACTTCTAAACTCCTTTTTTCTTTCCTTTTCTATAGCCCCATTGAGGTTCAGATTTGCTTAAAAGACAACTTTCCTCCCCTCTCCCTTCCCTCCTTTCTTTTCTTTTCTTTACCTTCCCTACCTGCATTTCTCTCTTTCTTTTTTCCCCTCTCTCTTTTTCTTCTTTCTTCTCTCTTCTTTTTCACCATTTCTTTTTTTCTTTTCTTACTTTTCCTCCTCTTCCTCTCTCTCTCTTCCTTTCTCCCTTTTCTCTTTCTTCTCTCTCTCTCCTTTCTTTCTTTCTTTCCCGCATAATTGGGGCGGGGTGAGGTGCGCATCATACACCGGAAACATAATAGTGACAGTAAACAAAACAATTTCAATGACTAAATCGAAAGGAAAGCCCCCCCCTCCCCCACTAAGTGAGAGCCCGTCACAGCCCAAAAAAAACAAATCACCCCAGAGCTTCCAACGTGTGACCACTACTCCCACTCGTGGGTAATTCTCATCTACATACAGGCGCTCTTCATTCCCTCGCGGCACGTCCACACTCACATTTCATAAAACCAATCCATTCACTCGTATTATGCACCATTCTTCTCGATTCTCTCCCAATCAGTCCTTTCCCTCTCAGACACTCTTTCTTACGTACTTCAACCACTTTTTCTTAGTTCTCCATCGTCCCCTCGAGTTCCAACACACCCTCACCCCTCTCACCTCCATTAATCTACACACTCTGCTAACCAAACCGACTCTATCCTCATCTTTTCCACATGACCAAACCATCCTTAATACACCTCCATTCACAGACTTTCTTCACTATCACACTAGCCACACTCCACCATTCTCATCTTCTCATCTTATCAATCTTCTCCACTACCTAACCCCCCAACCTAAGCATTATCTCACTCCTGACCATACGCTATCCCCCCAAACTATACCCTTTTATTATATAACCCCATACCGTTTCCCGCTATCCATCTTAACACTCCCCGGCCACTGGTAACACATACCTTCATGCTCACACTCCCTTGGATCCCTCCCACAAACGCATCTCATCCTCAAACAGCCCTCTCCTATCACTCCTAACTTCTCCTCACTACAGCTTGTATCACATCCGTCCATTTTTTCATCCAACATATAACGGTAAAATCACCTTTATAAGTCCTCATACTTGTCTCCGCTTACCTTCACCTATTGGAAACCCATCCCGACTTCTCAATCACTTTGGACCTCCTCAATCTACCAACCCCATCCACCCTTATCCCCCCTCCTTTCCTACATTTACTTTCAACTACCCCCTCCCTCCTTCACCACCCTGCCAAACCCCTCTCTACCAATCCCCTCATCCTCAAACCCTCTTCAGATTCGCACACAAAATCAAATCAATCCTGCGTACACACTCATAGCTGGACACCCCCCTCCCCACCCTACTACCCCACTCTTCTATTCTTCCACTCTCATCTACTCCCTCCCCTGCCATCTCACCTCCTTACACTTCTTCCATTACCCCCCATCCATATACAAATTAAATAGCCACCTGGTCACGGCACTCAAACACCTCCCTCGCCCTCTCCCACCCACTTTTCTCCACTCACACTCCCATTGAACCAGCTCAATCTCTGCTTCCTCTCCCTCTATTTTTTCGCACACGCGTTCACTACCAGCATAGACTACCTCTCGGATTCCATTCATGCACGCTTCCACTAACACCACTATATCCACTACATCTGGCACACACACGAACTCCCTATTAATTCTGTCATACCCCTGTTGCTAGTCCTTATACTCCTGTACCCCTTCTCAAATGCACCTTGTTCTTCACACAATCAGTCCTTTAATCACTCTTAAAATTATATTATACTTAATTATATTATAATTATTATTATTATTACTCTCATTATTATTATTATTCATTATCTTCCCCCCCCCATTTATTATTATTATTAATTATCTCATTTATCATTAATACATTATTGTTCATTAGCGGAGAGCAATAAATATACATCATAGGGAGAAATGTAGACCTTAGCGCGGAATCTTGTTTATTTAGTGTTGTCTTGGTAAGATAAATGCTGGCAATTTTCGGCTCTGAAAGTAGTCCGCCTCCAAGTTGACTCGAGTGACTGATTGGTGAAGAGCACACGCGCTTCAGCACACGTGGAGATTGAGTGTACGATCAAATTTTCACATGCTTGCAAGAATCGAAGAAAGAACGATCACACATAAAACTGTATTATGGCCTTTTTTGACTTCTACCAGGCGTACTCTATGCACATGATAAATTCAGGTAAGCTCTGTGCAGGTCGTTAGTGATTATATCGCCTCTTGTGGTAGCTTCTCGAATGAATCAAAGTACTCGTAACCGACTAGTGTGGCTTGCTCGTTAAGTATACACATCAGAGTGGAAAGTGAATGGCTTTTATTTTAATCACCGCTGGGGCTGAGGTGGAATCGTGCTTTCTCCCTCCACCAGTCGTCTCTTCTAATGTTGTATGGATACCGGCGCGTCGAAAGAATTACACGGACGCGCGGTTAGACCTGCCATCGGAGAATGGAAGAGATCTGGAGTGTGTTAAGCTACTTGTATGTACACTGACCCGCATTTGCTTCTCGCTCGCTCCGCGAATATAAAAAATGCGTTGAGTGGTTTCTGTCAGTGGTATATACAAGGCCAGGGGTTTGAAGTCACCATATGTAGGCTTAAGTATCAGGTTATGGTAAATCGAGTGAGAAGAATCCGCTGTCTCTGACAAGTCATGTTGGATGGTGATCTTCTTGGCCAAATATCTGAGTTTTCAAACTTTCCCACGGTTACTATGTTGGATGCAAACAGCGCGCACCGCGATGATGCAGAGTGTACAAGCACGCACCCATTGTGATCGTTTTAAGGTTCGCGTTCGCTGCAATCTCTCACACCTTTGGTGATTGTAAAAGTTCCAGCTCTTCTAGTGGTTCTCTCACGGTCACTACTCGAGGGTATGGCTGTTTACCCACGTGTTATTGTATAGTCAGTGAAACCTAGGGTGGAATACAAAGTATACCCCCCAGACTCACAGAATGCAATGTCTCTCGGTGGATTAATCTAATCGAGGATGTAACCGTGTGAGAAGAATTATACCAAACGAGGAAATCGAACGTCGTTAACAGTTGTATGGTGTGAACGAAAGGCTTAAAAGAGAGAATAACGATTGCTGTATCCACACGATGGTTTCCGGTCATCGCGAAAGATCCCAGATGATAATCGGTTTCTTAAGCGGATGTTACCTCGAATGAGTGTGCTCTCGCGAAATCACCCTGCTCGGCAGCGACCCAAAGAAAAGTCGGTTTGACGTCAGTAAAGCGCGAATGTTGATTTTTTGCAAAGGCGAGAAGAAATCGTGCCTAATATGCGCCAGTGAATGACTGGGTTTTCGCTCGAGGACGGCAATGGTTGTTACGCCCTATATCCACAGCGGCTCACCCCTACCACTCTCGCCACGCACTTCACAATGAGGTCTCTCTTGCAGCTCTGGTAAAAGCGTACGTTGAATTCTTCCTTTTCTCTACTCGCGAAAATCTCTCACTTAAGGTAGGCGAGGGGGGGGCGGCTTTTCCTTCACTTACGCCCTCATGTTCTTCCAACTTAACCCTATCTACTTTCTGTGAATGTCTGAGCACCCTACCTCCCCCCCCACATCAAATGGGAGGCGAAGGGAGGATAAAGAGTAACTAATTAATATTACACTATTATTATCATTATTACTCTCACTTAGTAGTAGTAGCTCAAGTAGCTCACCTCAGTCGAGTAGTAGTTCACGACGTCGTAGTAGCGTAGATTTTATTCTGGTTTAACAGTAGTAATTGTTATTCTTGATAATGATGCAAAGTTTATAAATTAATATTCTAATCTTACTTTCTGTTTCCTCAACGTCCAACGGGGAAAATATAAAGTCAAAGGATAAGCTTAAAAGTTAGATCCATTTTATCGCACATAAAATTATAACTACTCTAATAACCCCCTTTCATAACAAATGTAGGTCTATCACAGGCTCTTCAGATTGAAATTAATTACTTAACAACTAATACGCCTTTTCTTTAGTTCCAACCCAGATCTCAAATGTTTGACTGCTTTCCCCTCATTCTGTTATCTTATAGTCCCTCTTGCGCGCGACGACAATGAACGAACGGCGTGAAACTTAAAGTAACTCTAATACACTCTACCTCGGGAAAGCAAGTTGAAGCACCTGCAGCAGCACCACCTTCGCCCACAAGCTTACCTATTCTCCTCCTTTAGAAGGAGCCCTCGCAATTTAATCGATTCCCACCCCCACTCATGCACTCTCTTATGTTAAAATCGTTTCTCTCATCTCTAGGCGACATTATAATCGGATGTGTCCTTTCTGCTTGACCCGCTCTCTCTCGCCAGATTCTGCAGAACTTCGTGGTGATACACGTTGTTTTATTTCGTGGACACAGAAGAAATGGCTCACACAGTCTACTCTATCTTATGAGGCACTGTCCTCCAATTTAGCCAAAATTAATATTATTTCTCTTTGTAAAGTTCTTTTGTTAGGTTATTATTGATTTCTCTCTCTATATTAATAAATAATTAGCTATAATTTTTTTTTTTATAGAATATATTTTGGAAACTTTAAATATTTTTTATGAATATATTTGACCTTTTATTTTATAGCCCTACATTGGTTCTTTATAATCTTATATCATTAAATTGTATATTATTTAATTACACTGTCTATAATGACGGTACAGATGCCATATATTTCACAGTCTGTTTCTTGCCTTTTTCCTGTTTTTAATAATAGTTTATAAATTTATTTTGTCAGGTACTGCCACTGAAACCAAAGCTTTAAGTGAAGGTTTGACTCCAAAGCAAATATGTGATAAGTATCATAAAATTCATTCGGATATTTATAAATGGTTTGGTATAGACTTTGACTTCTTTGGAAGAACAACAACTGAATCACAAACTTTAGCAGCTCAGTCTATATTTTGGAATCTTTATGAAAATAACTTAATTGACCAAAAAAATGTTGAGCAGCTTTATTGCTCTAAATGCGAACGCTTCTTAGCAGACCGTTTTGTTGAAGGCATATGTCCATACCCTGGCTGTGGTTTTGATGACGCAAGAGGAGATCAATGTGATGCTTGTGGAAAGCTAGTTAATGCTGTTGATTTGATAAAACCTCGTTGTAAACTTTGCAGCTCTGCGCCATCTTTGAAAAGTTCTACTCATTTGTTCTTTAAACTTCATGAAGTAGAAAAAGAAACTGAAGACTGGCTGAGGCAAGTTTCTCCGCAGTGGACAAATAATGCAAAAGTAATTTGTGAATCTTGGATCAGAGATGGGTTGAAAGAGCGTTGCATTACTCGAGATTTGAAATGGGGTACACCAGTGCCTCTAGAGGGTTTTACTGATAAAGTTTTTTATGTTTGGTATGATGCTCCAATTGGATACATCAGTATGACAATGGAATATTGTAAAGAAGAATGGCAGAAATGGTGGAAAAATGCAAGTAATGTTACCTATTATCAGTTTATGGGAAAGGACAATGTCCCATTTCATGGAATTATATTCCCATCGTGCCAATTAGGAACCAAGGAAAAATGGACAATGGTTTCGCACCTAATTGCCACTGAGTATCTCAATTATGAAGATGGGAAGTTCTCAAAGAGCCGAGGAATTGGAGTTTTTGGGGACCAAGCACAAGAGACTGGAATATGCAGCGATATTTGGAGGTTTTATCTGTTATACATACGACCGGAATCACATGATACATGTTTTTCTTGGGTAGATCTGCAAACAAAAAATAATAGTGAATTACTCAATAATTTGGGAAACTTTGTTAACAGAGCCCTAAAATTTGTATATCAGTTTTATAAAGGCATTGTTCCTGAAGCTTCTCCAATAGATTCTGATTTTAAATTAATGGCATCTATTAACCGAGAATTAGACAAATACACAAAAGCGGTTGGTTCGTGTAAACTACGAGATGGAATTCGTCATCTTTTATCCATTACTAGATTGGGAAATCAATACATACAAGAGAATGAACCTTATAAACTAATAAAACCAGATCGGTCAGAGGAAGACAAAATAAGAGGAGCCACTGTTATAAATATATCTACAAACGTTGTTGGTTTGGTCGCTCTTCTATTGCAACCTTACATGCCACATACATCGGAGAAAATTTTTAGCTTTCTTAATTATCCAAGCAGTTTAAAAATTTTGCCAAAATTTTTTTGTCAATTCATTAATCCTGGCCATGTGTAAGTATATTATATTTCAAGTGTATTATAAAAAATATTACTGTCCTAAATCTTTTATCTCGGTATTTTTGTTGTTAGAATCTAAATATTCTTTAAAAAATGTCAATTTCTTTAAAAACATTTATTCTTTTAGATGGCATTTATTTGTATTATGACTTCTGTTTCATGGTTCGTTTCATTCGAAATTGCATCGTCTTTTTCAGATAGCCTAATGAATTGAAATTTGATCCAGTAGAGAAAGTATATTTTTCTTCATAATCGTTTAATATTAATTTCTTTCTTAGATTTTTTTTCTGTTCCTATTTCTGTGCCTATTTAAATTTTTTTATGATGGGATGCTTTAGAAGTCAATTCCCAAGTTAATTAGTCTCACAAGGTATACCACCTTATCTTCCTTGACCATTTTTGCCTACTATGTCAGTTTCATTAATGCTGTTAATAAAAATGTGGATGGGTGTCTATGGAACCCGATTTTTATCACTAAATATAGTCACTGAAATTTTTTTTGTCTTTTGCCTTTCGTTCACAGATTCATTTGTTTTCTATCTTCCTGATTCTTTAGTAATGATTTCTAATTTAATTGTACCTAGGTCTGAATTTAAAAATTGACAAGTCTTGGTCGTTTAACTCTGAAATTAGATTAATTAGTATTGAGTATAAAAATTAGTATTAATTCACACTCAATTTCTTGATTCATCTAACTATCGCCCTATTATATTATTAATCATTCTCCTATTATGGGCACCCACAATAAATCATCCTATATTTTGTGTATCTTGCAGTATTTCCAAGTAACATACTTTCCCCTTATACTAGCATAAAACTCAAACTTAACTAAAGATTGGACCCCATTTTCAAATTTTCTCCTACAAAAAAAAGACAAAAGCATAAACTTAAAAGGTTTTCAAAAAGCCAAAAAGCAATGGATTTTTGGCTTTTTTGACCAAGAAAACACGCATGCCTATTCTGCCAAATCCCGCTGTATTAATACAGGGACAAAGCAACACCTCATTGCCTCTGTCACGACACTGAGAGAGTCTGGATGAGAGCTATCTACTAGTTGAAACTCTTATCTTAACCATCACATACCTACAGATAATAAACCAACCGTAGCAGGCATGTTTGCCAGCTAACAGCTTCGCCAGGCTGAGAGCTGTCGCATCACTACGTAAACATCTCTATACTCACACCATCGTCGAGAGACGCATCTGGGATCATCCTTTTATGTTCTCCTGTAGATATATCTGTCCCGCTAATTCTTGCATGATGAATTAAAAGAAGCCTTCATCCAGTTAAGTTAATAAATCTTTCCCCATTCATTCCTTGCATGGCGCGTTCATATACACCCCAACAACACCCACCAAAAATCTTGCACAATTCCTACACTAACTCTCCCACCACCCGATGAATTCCCTATAAATTATATTGAGCACTAAGAAAAGAGAAAGTAATAAGCCACGCCAAGAGTTTTCGGTAGTTCCCCATCTTTTCCTCCAAAACAGTTCTAGTGAGACTAACGTAGGCCAGTCGAATGAACTCGTCGCACCCTATGTACCATCACAATACCTTTCAATATGTTGACACGTCAATGGGGTCCATGAAGCCTCCCTATAACGTTCACCTCTCTGCATAACTGTATCTTTTATTATTTACTTCTGAAAATGCGTGTGTCCAAGATATAATCTGCGACTCCTGTTCTTGTCAGAGAAGAATTATCATACTGCATCATCTTTTCTGTAGCAGAGCTCATTTCCAACTCAAATAAACCTGGATCTAAATGTGCTATTTCCTACAGTCGCTACTCTCCAGGGCAGAGCGTTTAAGCTGCTTTCGCCTTCTGCATACAACTGTAACCACCCTCTATCTCTAACTAATCTAACAACGCGCACGTCACATTTCCCTTCTGCTGCCTTGTTTAACTCGCCTGTCGCATTGTTAAACTATCCCCGAACCATAACAATTGTCAAGTATTATAGGAACAGAGTAGGATAAATATAGTAGAATATATTTATGATAATGTAGACCTAAATTTTGAGTCTGATATAATAAAAAATAAGGCGTACAGTCAGTAAATTCGTATAGTCCAATTAATAAATGAAGGTGAGTACGTGAAGAGAGAATACATATGCCGTCGATTAGTGGTTAATTATATAAGTAAGAAACTGATATCACTGGAGAAGTACAATAAATAACAAACATCATAATACCTTATTTGCCAATTGATAAGGTTTCCACCCTGAATATATACGAGACGTTCTATACCTCAAGGTTTCCTGCTGAGAAGGACTGTTTATACTATATCAATGTATATTTTACTTTACACATAAAATAATATAAGAGAATGTGATATATAATATAGTATATTATAATTAATTAATAAATATATAAACATAATAAATAGAACGGCAAATAATAATACACATTAGAATAAATACATAACCATTCCGAACCAATAAGACAAAAATCAATAGATCTAATGAGTAAAATAATTAATCAGTAAAAATAATAATAAAAATAATGATGGTAAGGAAAAATTATTTAAGAAACTTACAATAATAAAATAACGACTATATAATATATAAAAACATATATGAAAAAACCAATAAATAATTTGATAATAATCAATATTCATACTTCCAAAGACATTAAAAATTATATAACATAGTAAGCAAGCGAGATAAATATCAAATTATATGTATATATCGATAAATAAATAATTAAATAATACTATATAATAATAATAATGTCCATAAAGGTTAAATGAAAATATAAATTATAAAGAAGAATAAAAAATTAAATTAATATAATATAATGCAAGTAAACTGCAATTAATATTATAGATTTTGTAAGATAATAATTAATTTATAATAGTAAATACTAATTTATTATAATAATAATTTAAAGCAATAATTAAATATAATTAATTTAAATAATTATAATATAAAATTTTAAAATATTCAAATCAAAAATAAATAATATTTAAGGCAAATTATGGCATGCTTTCTTAACGGAGTAATAACGAATATATTTCACTATTTATTATGAAATTAAATAAAAATAAAAATTTACTTATATATTATAATAACAATAGTTAAATCATATAAAATATAAAATTAATAAATTATAATTAATATATATCAAAAATAATAATGAAGTATTATAAATAGGAATAATTACTATTACTATATACAAATGAACTTAGAGAGCGTAATATTATTGCTTAAATATAACTTATTATTCTACAGTATCATTAGTCAACCAACAATAAGTATACAGAGGAGTAAGTCAATTAAAGACTACTATCACATGTAAACTAGACAGGTCTACAGAGAATTGATAGCATACATGACTATAATCCTCAAAAATAATATATAAATTAATAATAATATAATTAAATAATCATATGAAATATAATATGAATAATAATATGCCTAACCTAAGCTACATCGAATTAATTCATTACTGAATTTATCAAATAGATTGTAACCATCAATCGCCATCAAAATTTTGTAATATAGTATATTAATACTATAATGGATATAGTATATATTAAATTTTATATATAACGTAACTACTTAAATAATATAAATAATAATTAAATTAATAATAATAATATATATTAATATAATAATATAATAATTATAAGGATAATAATTATATGCCTACATTATAGGAAATAAATAGAGAGAAGATAGAGAGATTCGTATCGGACATTAACGCTCTATAGTATTTCTTGCACCCCTCACTACTTATAACATATAACATATATTCCAGCCGGGTTGAGGCTAGTAGCTAGCCCATTGTAAATTTATAGAATTTGAGAATTCTCCTTCGGTACTGCCGTGATACAGCTGGCCAATAAACATATGAGGATCTCTATATATGCCGCGGGCATTTATGTGAGCATATAGCCAAATATCAAAGAGTCTTGATGGCATTATACTACTTATCTAGCAAAAGAACGAGTAATATTTATTATTATATATATATATAGTCGCTAGACAAGAGTCAGTAACATTATATTTTTATTTTCTACGTTATATAAACAAATTTTTGTAACCAATTAAATATGGATAGAAAAATTCTCAAAAGACACAATGAAGACTCAAATTTACTACTTATAACATACTAAATAGTGTATATAAAACGAACTAAAAACGTAAACTACTGTAAAATGAGCATTAAGGAGATAAATGAGAAAATAAATAATAATAATAATGAAAATTAGTAATCTAAAATTAATAGATGATATTATGGGATGATTAGTACTATAAAACTATCAGTTTTAAACTATATATATATAAAAACCGCACTAGTTATTAGATATATAGGATTTAGTAGTCACTTATATTATCAGTTGTTTTTCGTTTTTTAAAATGTTAATATATTATAATTGAAAATCTCGAGTCAAACTAATATATCATAGTAGACAAAAAATTAAATCCACTAACTAGAAGGATTTCCAATAGCATGAAAATTTCTACTTTTCTTATTGAAAGACTACCTAATATATTAATATAATATATTATCTGTTAAACAAAGCATATTATCCTTTATCATTATATAGACTCGTGTTGTGGTTGAGGGAAAAAACGATCTATATGAGCTTTTAAATATTAAGAGTATATATAATATATAACTTCCGATCTAGTAAATTTAACATAGTCGTGCGTTTCATATTTTAATAATTCACTTACTACGCTAGATATAAAGCAGTATGGAGATTTTATTACTAGCCTGGGGGCAAGAATTTAATATACTCGACTGCGAACACGTTGGGCAAGTGGCTGTTAATCCATAAGAGCGCAGAACATAATAAAAAAATATCGAATTTCCTGTGTCTCACATATAATTGTGTATATAATCAATATATATATATATAATACTGCATATAGGAGATAAATAAAACGACATGTGATAAACTAGGGTAAAGATTTATTTATCTCATTAATTATATTAATTTCTACAAAAATATTCAAATTCAAATAAATCGAAAACAAAAGAACAACTATATCACTGAGATTTATCACATAATTAATCTATAGAGATCCCTTTTATATTGTAAGAAAATAGATATATATAGTCGTACAAGTTGATAAAAGTATAATGGTATTATATAGCTTGGATAAACTATCAACTTTAAAATATAATAACTAACAAATTATAATAAGTAAAATAATATCAGATCAGAATATAGTAGTAATAATAAAAACAATATATCAAAAATGATTTTGTATAAAATATTTAAAGATATACAATTAAATTAAGTTCGAAAGATCCATCATTATATAAAAACAAAAGAATTTTGCTGAGATAACTTTTTCAATTGCAAGTTTGAAAGAAATGATTATTTTATACATTATTGAGAAGTTTAGTATGTCCGAGTAATTAGAGTGATATTATCGTAATATACTGAGGTCTTATACGGTAATTAGTATACTAACCTATTTTGATTGAGTAAACTATATTATATTAGTATATATTATTGTTTATAAATGAGTTTAGAGGAGAATAGAAATATTTACTTGTTCTGTTAATATGGTTATTTGTAGGTATTTATGGGATCACGTATTATCTCTCTAGTGTTGACAATTTTGCAAATACTAGTGCATAGGTCTTAAATTTATATTAATACATAAATAAAACACTGAAATGAGAAGTTGAAGAAGTCAGTCTATTGACAGAGATAACATAAAGCTTCACTCCACTAACACATCAGCAATTTTACTAGTACTAGATGAGATAATCTAACCTATACTTAATAGTATATAAGTACTACTAAACTGAACATAATGTGAAATAATAATATACTTAATACAGCAATAAAGCTAGTTTGTCGCGTATAGCTAACTCAGGTAGCTAAATGTGACATCGCGCAAAGTAAAGAGCGAGGGTCGGTAGTATATCGCCAACTTGGTAGGAGGGGATGATAAGCTATTCCTGGCTGAAAAAGTATGTACTTGGGTGATCTGAAGGGTTGTATGAAGGAAAGCTTGGACATTTTTACGTGAACCTGTGTCAGAGAACGGGTGAATATTGATGTACAAACAACGCCCCATCCTCAATGGGGTCTGACCTGTATAGGTCAACTCGATGGACATATGCAATATCTGTAAAAAGTGAAGAAGAAAAAAAAAGGAATATTTAGAGAGTATACATAATTAGAAATTTAATATTCATTATCGTCACTATAAATATGACTTAGCGTTTATGTATAATATATAATAGATATAATTAATAAGGGAAAGCTCTATGTTGGAGAGGATGTATTAAATTAATAGATATATATATATATATATTTATATATATAATACTACGTATAGTGATTAGGGCTATGTATAAGTGGTTGACTCCGTTAATATTAGGGTTAGGTTAGTTAGGTTTAAGTTGGTTAGGTTAGGTTAAGTTAGATACCTCGGTAGTCACAGTACAGAGGACGTTATTCAGTTGAAGAAGTAGAGAGAAGTAGAGAGAGATGGAGGAGAGAGAGATAGAAATTAGTAAGAAGAGAGAGAGAGATGAGGATAGGAAGTCCGTAGGAGCCGTAGAGAGAGATGATCTAGTAGAGGAGTCAGAGATGGCAGGTCACAGAGAGGTAAAGACAGAATAGCGTCGCTAAACGATAAAAAAAGGAAGGATAAGAAATAGCCAAATCTTGTGACCGGGAGAAATATCTTTCCAAATGGGCTTTTTGCGATAATATTACTAGCGCCAGACATGAAAAGGATAAATAAAAGTCAATAAGAGAGAAGGAATATCACAAGTAGATACGCTTCTATCAATAGCCAGTACTGACAAGACATCGAGGAAAGTGAGGTAGAAGATTGAAAGGAAGTGAGATTGTAGATGTTTCTGTATCTTTCTGTTATAGCCGGATAGGATTTTCCTCGAAAAACGGTTAGATACTTTCAATTCATGCAAGTTAAAGCAATGGGACGCATAATAGTTGCGATAAGAGTGGTTTGAGTAGGGGTTCCGCAGGGAGGTCCACATGAGGGGTACAGTAGGGGGTGGCCGTACCATTTATTCGTGCGAAGAGACAACTAGGAAAAAGTAAATAAGAAGGCACTGGGGTGTGGCTTATACAAGGCAGAGAGGAAAGGGGTCGTGATGAAGTAAGTATGAAATTGAACAGAGATGATGAAATAGTTTAAATAAGCGACTAATGGGTTATTAGCATTGCCACGCTCGGAACATAAAAGTATTTGTGAAAACCACACATAAGTAGAGAATAGTACCGCTCAGCACGTACGAACCGTTTGGTTTTTGCGTCTGTTGGCGAACGATTGAAGCATATACTGATTTTGAGATCGAGTTGTTCCTGTGATGGGGAAGATCAACAGAGTATGAGGAGAGAGAGGAGAAGAAGGAGAGGAGAGAGATGAGAGTGAGGAGAGAAGAGAGAGGAAAGAGAAGAGAGAGAGAGAACAGAGAGAGAGAGAAGGAGGAGAGAGAGAAGAAGAGAGTAGAGAGATGAGATGATGAGAGAGAGAGAGGAAGGAGAAGGAGAGATAATTGACATCAAATTATTAGAGAAATACAATATATGAGCAAGTTGATAATTGAAAATATTTGGAGAGAGGGGAAGAGCGGAATAAGTAAGATATAGTTCCGTGAAAGGAGCAGGTCCCTAAATGGTAGGGTAAGTGAGTGAAGAAACAAAGAATTTTGCAAGTGTGAATAATGTCAAGGATGGTGCGTTCAATAACTGAAAGAAACAAGAGACAGAGATACAGCCAGCTCCGAAGCTTCTATACGGATATTGTGAAGGGCAAATGATCTGAGAGAGGAAAAAGGGGAACAACGTAAGAGAGAACTGATAGGGCAAAAGTATGAATAAAGATAATAAATAAAAAAGTCGTCTAGAGAAAAAAGGTGAGTTAAGGAGATAAACGGAATACGACAGAGAGTAAGGATAGTGTAGCTGGTGCCAATTAATCTTTTGGAGATATGCATGGGACTAAAGATTTGAGTGCGCTAGCGTTCAGTATGAATGGTCATTGTTACAGGATTAAATGTATAGCGCGAAACAATTTTTATGGAATAAGAACTAACATGTTTAAATGCCGTCCCTGCTCAGATGTGAATCTAGTGGTGCTTAGGTGAGAAGATACTTGATAACATTGAGGAATGAGCACTACGGTCTGTGTAATGTGAAGAAAGGCGTAATATGAGAGAATAAATGAAGTATATTAAGAGTTAGTCAATTAGAAATGATGATCATCGGTTGTTAAGGGATGTATTAGAGGTAAGTGTGTTAGGAAGACCGACGCGGGAGATCCCATCGAGGTCCAGTAGGAGTTGTGAAGACAAAGAATGTGTAATATTTGGTTCAAGGAAAAAAGTGCCCAAATAACTAGGATGCGAATCCGGAGTAGTTTTGTGAGGGGTATGATTGTGGGCCTGGCAGGGGATGAACAGTTACATTGAACAGAGTACCACATGGGGGGAAGGTGTAATCGGTTCGATGTGAAGCCTTTCGGTCATTTTCTAAATTGTCTAAAATATTTTCTCTGCTGTTTAGGTTTTTTTTTCGTTTTGTTTTTATTGAAGAAGACATCCCATTGACTTATCCCATACTGCTTTCTACTTAACTTTTCTATTAAAAGCATTAAACATACCCAGTACTCACATCTGTGGGTATGTGAAGAGAGCATAAAAAAAAAAGAAGAATCCAAAAACAATTTTATGAAAGAAGTGAAAATGAAATATATGTTCTAATTCATCCCCTTCTATTTTTAAAAAAACTCCTTTTAAACGTGCTTTATTCATCCCACTCAGGAGGGAACACGGGGGGACTATCAGGAAACGAATTTAGGCCGGCTATCCTCAACCAGCGCCCCACCAACTTGTGGTTTTTGCAGCCGAGTTAATCTTGGCCCAGGAAGATAAAACTCAGACTGCCACGCGGAGGATTGAGCCAGCAGCGTCTTCTCGCATATGAGAGTCGGCGAGTCCAAACATATTAATTTATATGATTAACTTGAGTGAGTATGAAAATTAATCTCAATTACAATTAAAAGCAATGCTACTTAAAAATTATAATTTAACCGGGGATGAGTGTTTTAATATTTTCATTATATAATTTAGTTTTTTTATAAAATTTCAAAAAATAACGTTAATTAAAAATTCATATATAAAATTATCAGTATTATGAATGAGCGTCCTACGGTGTTGTAATTGTGAAGATGGCGTATCATGAGAATAAATGAGAGTTATAATTTCTAAGATGGTGTTAGTCATATGGAAGGATGATAGTCGGTTGCTAAGCGGATGATAGTTAATTTCCTCTCATCTTAAGACCTTGTGAAGTTCGCAACCTCTTTCAAATACTCATCAAAGGAAATCGTTTTTTTTTTGTCCAAATGTTTTAATTATATGTTTAAAAATAATCAACTAATTATTTTAAATTAATTTAAAAATTATGAAATCATTATATGGTAGGTGTAGACATTAAAATATTGTAATGTCAGCTATAACAGCTGCTTCTAAATGAATGAAGCAATAAACTAGGTTAACTGAAGACTAGGCTATTGCAGCCGAATCAATACCAATAATATTTCGCAAATATGGTACTGCACACTTTGGTCCCATAGCAAAAGCTAATCATAATATTATTCACAAAGCTTTCAGAACAGCTATCATCTATTAAGATCTACCTTTCAAATAGTGCATTTAATTACTACAAGATAAATTATTATCCTTCGTGTGTGGCGAGATAAGAATTACCACAGTAGCGTGTCGTAAGAGGGCCATTGGTAGTTAGTTTGGCGTTTCCAGTACACTTATTATACCTTTAAAAATGCTCATGCATACCTCAGATTTCTCATGCTGTTTGCGCATCTCACCCCCAGTTCTGGGAAAAAGGGAGCTGCCTGCGTGCTGATGAAATATAGGGATGGGGGGCTTTACAGTGATATTTGCCGGTCAACGTTAAATAAACATTGTACCGTAGGCCTAAAACGTATAATATTTTTAAATTACTAACGAGGGAACGCGACAGATGATAGTTGTTGTCAGAAATAATTGAAGTCTTGCTTCTCTAAAATATTCCGACATGCTGAACATGAAAATAGTTTGGTAGTTAATGTGAAAAGCGGTTCCTACTACGAAAACGAGATAGTCTTCATAGTCATTCCAGCTAAGGCAACTGATTGAAGCATCCAAGTCGATTTTAAAGAAATCTTTTTATGTATAATATATTTTTTTTGAAAACTAGTTAAAGCTTCAACTATGATAGCTCAACAAGGCTTGACACTAAACATATTAAACAATTATACAATAATAATATAAACATCACATCTCCAACTGATCGCTTTTGGGCTCGAGCTGAGTTTCTTTCACAAGCAAAAATTTTTTTAAGGACTAAGCAGAAGTTACGATCTTCCTAATTTCAGTTTTCATAATAAATAATTCTAGGATTCGATAGTCTTTTCCAACCATCCCCAACATAACAATTAGTACTAAGTAATCATTCATTAGTAACGCGTTAATAAAATCGATTAAAAAATATAACCATTGCCCATAATTGTTAATTAAATAGATGTAGAAATGATCTTTTCTATAATGTACATTATTAAATTGGTTAAAGGTAGGAAAGGTTCTTATAGGTGTATGCGAGTAAGGAAGAGAAATTGTACGATCACACACATTCGATGTTAAAATATCTAAGTTAATTAAAAGTAAATGCAGTTATTATCTTCCTGACTTTGAAAGTAAAATCCAAGAGAACATCGTCTAGATGCAAAGTGCTGAAAATTCAAAAAACCTCGCTCCGCATATCGCACGCGCGCAAATCACAACCCACCAACACAACACGCGAACACCTACCCATGAAAGTCATGCAGATAAAAGAGTTTAAAGAAAAGAATACTTTAACTGAACTTGTACAGATATGACCACAACACCACAAGAATCCCAACTATAACCGTTAACACATGCCCTGTGAAAAAAACGAGCTAGAGCTGGAGTACATGCAGCTAAAAATCACATCGGGATAAATCAACCTGTGAATTATATATATATCATATATATAGTATATAGTTATATAAAAAATATAAAATATAAATATATAATATAGAATTATATAATATATATATATATAATAATATATTAATATAAATATATAATATAATACCTTTTACGTGCTTTATTCCCCTTGCAGGGGTTAACACGGGGATATCAGATATATATATATATTATATATATATAATTACTATATTATATATATTATATATATATATATAATATATATATATAATATAATATAAGATGATATATTTAAATATATATATAAATATATATGATATATATTATAATATATAATATATAATATATATATATTATATATTCTAATAATATATAATATATATATAATATATATATATATATCTATATATATAATGAGATAAGGGACTCTGCTTAGAAAATGATAGGGATGTTCTTCGTATAATGATAAATGGATTTGAAGGGAGTTGGAAGGACACACTCGAAAATCTGTATAAATCCTGGTATGAAAGGATAAATGGGTTTGGGGGATGTCATTTAAGAAGGAGGTAATGGTAAGAAGTAGAATGCTTGAAGAATTGTAAACTTTGCAAGTATACAAGAATACTGGTGAAATGATCAAAGAACGGAGGCGAGATGGATTGATTGGAATTTGAAGTTTTGTAATATAAGCGTTTATGGGGGTATAGTCCCGAGAGATTTGGAGAGCAGCGTAATAGTACCTTTATAAGGGTAAGGGAGATAAGTGGGCAACGTAGAATTACAGGGGAACTTAGTTTGACTAATTGTAAGGAATGATATATTGGTGGTATTTTGGTCGAGAAGTTGCGTCGAGTGACTGAAGGACTGATTGGTGGAAGAACAAGGTGCGTTTAGGAGTGGTTAGAGATGGTGTGGATTCATCTTTAGATATAGATAATGAACTCGAAAAGTGAGGGGAGAAGAAGATAAATTATATTTAGTTTTTATTGGATTTGCAACAGGCGTACTAATAGTTAATAGGTAAGCTCCAATGTGGCAGGTGTTATTGATATACGGTGTAGTGGCAGGCTTCTGAATGGAATCATAAGTATGTAATGACGATAGTGAATCGTGTGTTTAGAATAAAGGTGTCGAAAAGTAATGGGTTTAATAATTAATAGCGAGTGAAGGAGGGACTTGTTTATGTCTCTTGTTATTCAATTGTAATATGGATTGGGTTATGAAGAATTAAAGTGGGGGTGGCGAGATGGTGTTGGAAGTGGAGAATAAAGGATTGTGGAGGGTGCCTACCTATTATTGCGGATGATCTTGGTTTTGTGTGGCCAAACTTAAGAAGTTTGAGAGGATTGGTAGAAGAGATTTGGCAGTGTGTAAAAGAGGGGTTTGAAGTAAAACTAGATAGAGCTAAGGTTTATGGTCTGTGAGTGGGACAGTTCTCGGTGTTGAATTATGTTAGATGGTGACAGCTGGAACAGGTGTCTGAGTTTAAAAATTAGGAATAATGTTGATGATACAGGGAACGGATGATGCAGAGTGAGTAAGAAAGTTGTAAATGGTAGAAGGGTGGCTGGTGCAAATTAATCGTTGTGAAAGGACTAAGGACTAAGTCTTGAGTGCGCTAGGGTCTTACATGAGGGTAGTTGTTACCAGGGTTAATGTGTGAGATAATGGTCGAAATAAGAGGTATAGATCTTAAAGTAACAATGTGTCAGCATGGACATCTATGGGGTCGTGTGTTAGTTGAGAAGAAATAAAATAGGAATGAAGCGTATAAGAGTTGTTTGGCGGAGAAAGGGATCAAAGAGGAATAATGAAAGTACTTTTGAGATGGTTCGGTCATGTGGAAAAGGATGCATGATAGTCGGTTGGTTACGAGGTGATGTATAGTGGTGTGTGTTGTTGGGGATTGACCGGCTGGGAGACCGAAAAAAAAGTGGCTTGAGTCAGTAAAACTGGTTTTTCTGGGAATGCCTGGAGAGAGAAATGTGAGTTGGGAAGATGCGAGAAGAAAAGTGCATAATAGGAGCGAATCGCGGTGTTTTGTAGGGTGGTATGGTTGTGACCCATTGGGGCCAAGTGAATGAAGACCCACACTGACAAGATGTCCATAGTGAGGTCCGTCGCGGTCCGGTCACTCTAGGGTGGATTTTCTGACTGCAACGACGAGTTTTCATAAAAGGTATAAACTGGGCGGTAAGGCTGGCCTTTCTTTTCGACTGTGTGTCATGTTCTTCTACTACTCTTTTCCTCCTTACCCCAGTCTTGGGGAGAGAAGGTGGTGATGAATGATGATGAAATATTTGTAAATGTTAATAATAGTCTTAGTGTGAATGAATATTGGTGAAAAAGATTCAAGACTGATTCTTCGCATCATCCTTTGAAGATGTTTTCCAGACTACTTTGCAGGCCCTTTTTGCAGAAAAACAACATGTAAGCATTCTAGCAGGTAGCTATTAAAACGGTTACACATACAATTCGCCTATTAGCCAACTTTAAGCACGAATCATACTTTGACAGGTCATTTTATCAATATAATTTCGGTGTGGCAAACCAAGGCCCGATAACAACATGTCGCGTGAAAAATACCCATCCCACACCACGCAATGCTGTCTGCCGTGTTTCGGTCGAACATCATAAGATCCATTCAAGTGAGCATTTGTCTTATTTGAACGAAAAAATTACTTGATAAATTATGAACAGAAATGCATAGGATTTATGTGAAGAAAATATTTATTTTCGATATTTAGGTTTGGAAATGTTGGTTAGACTAGTAGTGTTGATTATATGTATGGTGTTGACGTGTGGCAGAGTTACGAAAAAAAATAGGGAAAGATAAAGCTTATGTTTTAGTCCAGATTAGTATTATGCTCTGAAAATAGAGGAAGGCTTTCTAGATTAAAGGATATATCGTTGGCAACTAGGCTAAATAAGCGATACCCACCTAGAATTTCTTAAATTGCAAAGGAACACTTCGATGATAAGTAGGGTTTTTTATTATAATAGCTAGGCAGAGGAATCATAGAGGTCCTTGTCTAAACCTATACTAAATTTTATTTACAAATATTACGTGCTACTACTATCCTGAGTCGCGATAAGTTTTTCTGTTCTCAACAAAACTGCTAAAATGAAAAATTGTCCCACCTCACAGGCATCCATGGCGACGGTAGCAAGGTAGTTGGGATCCTGCTTGTTCCATGCAAGTCTCAGAAGGGGTGTGTGGGACGGGTCTTCATAAATAATTGTGGAATGTTCAAGGTGACGAAGATCGAACATCCTTACTGAACCATCAGCACCTGCAATCAATAATGGAAGTAACCATACATAAAATTCTGCGTGATGAGAAGTTCAAATGGAATAAAAGGGTTTGTGTACGAAAGCAACTTACCGACGGAAGCAAACATGTCACGTCCTCCTCCAGCCCTTGAGAAAGCAATATCGAAAACTTCTTTATCGTGAGCGATCAGTTGCGTTTTAACATGCCCAGTTACCATATTGACACGACCCATGACTTGACCCGTTTCAAGGCCCCAAATTGTACAGGTTGTATCAATTGAAGAAGTGCCAATCAAATTTGGCTCAACCTCGTTCCAATCGAAGGATGTGAGTGGGGCGCAGAAGTCAGAGTTCTTGTTCTGAAAAAAAATTAAATGTCTTTGAACAAGTTTGGGGTTAGGAGGGTCAACCTTATACTTCTAATGTGTTCTACCCCTAATCGTTTAAAATCTTAAAAATTGCAATCTGATAGTTCAATGAGGTTAAAGTCCTATGGGTCCAATTTTAAAAGTTTTATCCCAAAAATTAAGCAGTAGATTTCTTTGAAAGTACAAAATTATTTAACAACTAAATTGCTGACATAATTTCTTTCAAAACACTGAACTACAAGTTAAACATTAATTACGAGTATAATTAGTAATAAGGAAACAAATTACAATTTTACAAAGTGAAAAACTAAGAGTGAAAGTCTTTTGAAATTACTCACATCTATATATCAAATAAATGAGTAAATCTTAAAGAAAAATTTAGAAGTATACATTAAAGATATGAACAACATTACAACTATGACATAAATTTTCTCTTTTTTTTCTTTTACAATGCCACGAGCAAAATATATATAAAAAGTCATCTTTTATATACATTGGAATAAAAATAAACCTACATTATTGAGGAGGCATGCCATTCGAGCTTCTCCATCTGGGTTCTGCTGCCATACACGAAGGTAATCACCACTAGTTGCTAACAGATCGGGGTAAATTCCTTTCATAAATAAAAAAATTTTAATAATTATTATTATTAAATAATATATTATTATTACTATTGATTAAATAATCTTATAAGCTTTTACAGATGATGGATTGTAGAAAAATTGAATAGTGGTGAATACTGCAGAAGTGAGGTAAAGAAAGCCCATCAAATAATTTTCAGGCCCAGCTTTAAGAGCAATAAAACCAAAATTCTTTTCAGTTTGTGTTTTGGTGTACTAAGAATTATTTATCCTCAGTTTGGTTAATCATTTATATTGTTCCAAATTTAATTATTTATTAAATATATAGTAGCAGAAAAGGAAAAAAAAAACAAAATATTTTATCCAGGAAAGAGATTTCTAAAATAATAATTTTTTAAATTTTTTATATTGCTCAAAAAAACTTCTTGTTGTTGTTGCTGAAGTTTTTTCCATTACATTTTGAACTATAGAATATTATAGAATAGAATAAAAAGAATAGAGCGCTGATAGCTCAGAGGTAACACTCGCCTAGCAAGCGAGAAGGGCCCAGGTTCGATTTGGGTGGAGCGAGAGAATACAGCTATTCTCTGTTAATACAGCTGTCACTCAGACGTTAATAGTACCATTGGTAGCGTGCTTACTACTAGTGGGAGCTTCCACTTGCATCCTCGATGAGCTTGCTAGCCAGCAGTTGGCAGGTGGGCCATGTATTAAGGACCTTTCTAAATGGGTCCTGTCAAGTCGTGGTTTTTCCTAGAAGGCCAGGTGATTCCTGGGGAAGGACAGACAGAATAAAAAGAAAGAGACAATCAGCATAAAAAAAAATATACCATCAGGAGAGAAATTGTATCAAAATTTAGATTTCATATTACAATGGATCAATACAAGAAGTTAAACGGTATAGTTTTTGTACAAAAAAAAAAAAAAAAAAAATCATGATCATTTGCAACAAAATAAATTTCTATCCTTTAAAATGATTTATTGACAGGACTAAGGCAATATTTTTTGAAACTTTACGGTAAATTGTTAGTTATATGCCTTTATGTTTTCCAATAAAAATATATGCTATCATACATATATAAATAAGTTTTAACATTTTGGTCTCTAAAAATATACAGATTAGGTAAAAAGGTGCAAGTGAAAACCGAACAACTGTTCTGAGATAAGATTCAAATGATGAAAAATTGACATATCACTGAGAGAGTTATTTTTGGATTATTATAATTATTATTATTATTATTGTTAATTATTGTTAGTATATAATTATTATTATTATTATTATTTAAAATAGAATAAACAAAAAATAATTAAAGAAATTGGTTAGACGAGCATGATAGTTTACAACTACATTTTTTGTTTTAAAAGTAGTAAATCAATCCCAGGGGCATTAATCAACCAGTTTATTATTATTGCAAATGCTCATGAATAAAACTCTACAACAAGAATAAAATAAAATGGTTCTTTTTAAACCTTAAAACCTAAGTAATAAAGGATCTTTTTAAAGATCACAACTTCAGCACACGTCTTAGTGAAGGAAAACTGATCTTGTGAATATTTTCTTGGAAACAATAAGTCTCTGCAATCCAATGGAATGAATGCAAGATGCCCTGAAGGGTAGAGACATTGGAAAAAAGAAACTGGTAGAGCGTCCAGACTATGGAATGATCAAAGTGTTGGAGGGTAGAGACAGTTGAATGATGAAAGTGGTGGAGGGTAGAGACAGTTGAATGATGAAAGTGGTGGAGGGTAGAGACAGTTGAATGATGAAAGTGGTGGAGGGTAGAGACAGTTGAATGATGAAAGTGGTGGAGGGTAGAGACAGTTGAATGATGAAAGTGGTGGAGGGTAGAGACAGTTGAATGATGAAAGTGGTGGAGGGTAGAGACAGTTGAATGATGAAAGTGGTGGAGGGTAGAGACAGTTGAATAATGAAAGTGGTGGAGGGTAGAGACAGTTGAATGATGAAAGTGGTGGAGGGTAGAGACAGTTGAATGATGAAAGTGGTGGAGGGTAGAGACAGTTGAATGATGAAAGTGATTCTTATTTTTTGAACTACAGTAGCACAATCGGTAGCGCAACATAGTCACAAGGCAAGGGACTCGATCCGTCTTCCGGATCTTAGGTATTAATTACCTAGAGCAGTTGAGGTGCGAACTTTATGAAAAAAAATTGCTTTTTTAAAATAATTCAATTTTTAAACAAACTAAAAAAAAAAAAAAAAAAAAAAAAAAAAAAAAAAAACTATATATAAAAACGAGGGGAATTTCAGCACCAAAAATATCATCATAGAGAGTTGAAATATTCACCATTTGAAAGAGCATAGAACCTTTAGTATTAGTGATGCTGCAAACAACTCAATTTCCCAAATAATTACCTCTTATGCCCTTCAATCCGTCAAACCGTCAATCTGGTAAGTAAAATCTATAAATCACTTACGCTATCAGGAATCCACATTATTTTTGTTGTAGGATATGGGTGATCAAAGGTTGAACGAACAGCAAATTCTGATGTATCTTCATCAAGTTGAACTATTTGTACTTTATTATTATATTCTTCCACAAAACTTCCAACAGCTAATCTACAAAAATAAATAAAAAGGGTTAAAACATTTTATGCCAAAGATCTTTGCGACTTAATAATATTCTAACTGCTCTTTCCCCCTGACTTCGAATAATTTATGGAATTAAACGACAGATGAAAATATTCCTATCTGTCATTTGCATAAGAATGAATTATATCCATAACTATTTCATGGATAACTTAAGTAAATTTCTTTTCTAAACGAAGTTAAAAGAAAATCAAATTTTTTACACTACCCCCTCTTTAAGATTTTAACTTCTTTAGGAAAAGAAAATAGAATACATGCACAAAATTTATTTTAATTTTCCTTTTTAATCAAATAATTCTTTCAAATTTGTAAATATAAAATGTCAGAGGATCATTCTCGTTTGTAGGTATTTTGGTCGGTGAATAAGGGGGAGTGCTTACGGTATATTTAAAAGTCACACTGACTCCAGAAATATACTTCAAAGGTATACCTGCTAGAAAAATATTAGAAGAAACTTATTTGCCATATATTTTATTTCAATTAACACAAGACACCTTGAATAATGCATTAAATTAAATCTTATACAAAATTAGCATAAGATATCCATTTGCTTATTTTCCTTATTTTGCAAACTCGCAAACTGACTTTCATAATTTACTATCACTCAAATGTTAGATCTTGAAAGAATATTAGTTTTCCTAATTTGCACTTTCATCTTCAGCCACACACTTTGCTGAAAAATCATATCTTTTTAAATCCAAACTCAGCTGTCAAACTTTTCTTCTTACCTAATTCTCTCCATATCAATGATAATTCATCATTGTTAACGTTGCTCTAAAAACTTTGTTGCTTTTAACATTTTCACTAATCATGCTACTAGTTTCATACTTTTAAAAAAGAATTCCTAAATTTAATTATATGATAATAATATCAAGGTTTAGTACTTTACTTTATCATATATTTTATTATTACTGGTATAGAGCAAATTATTTCACAAAACATTTTATTATAACTGGCTAATTAATAACAACTGGTAGCTAATTAAAAAAACCTCATCTGATTAATTATTACAGTCAATTTCAAAATATGTTACATCTTTAAGCCAAAAGAATGTAAAAGTGTGTCTTCATAGTAAAATAAATGAAGCAAAATGAACTGTACAAAAAAAATACTAATCTTTATCCATTATTTAGCTTGGCACAAAATTTTCTGAAAGAGAAAGCATAAAATAATAATGATGGTATATTTTACGATTTATCAAAAAGTCCTTTAATATTTTTTAACTATTTTCAATTAAGGGCATCAAAGGAACTGGTTTCTTTCTCAGTTCCTTCAAAAATAATGAACACTTCATAATTTGTCTTATTTTCAATTTATTAGTTTATATATATATGGTATATAATTCAGTACCATTCTTCAAATAATAAAGTAATTTACTAATTCTACCGAAACACTGCAATCAAAATGGGAAGCTACAAAAATAAGTTGTTTTTTTTTTCACCATCATTCACAAAAATTATTTTACAACAATCACCTTCAAAAGATTATTGCATATCATTTCATTGTTTTTTTAATTTATGCTCAAAACTATTTCCAATTTCATTTTCAAGAAAAGGTCTCCAGAGAATAGGGGACAGATATTTACCTTACGCTAGAACACTAAACACAAGCTAACAATAAACAATATCAAATTAAAACAAAGATAAAAATATTACCTGAACCTCTTATCTAATTAGGTACAGACCAGTTCTATAGAAGTCACGAACCTTATGACATAAATTTCTTTCCAAGTTTTGGAACAGGTAGTAGACCATTTTGAAATTTTTCTCAAATATGTAAAAATATAGTCACTAGGCCTTTAATACAAGGCCTAGAAAACAATTGTTACACAAAACGAATGCCTGTAATATCTTTTATATATATATATATATATATATATATATATATATATATATATATATATATAATAATTATATATATATATATATATATATATATATATATATATATATATATATATATATATATATATATATATATATATATATATATATAATATATATATATATCAGAATATGCTCAGGGTATGCTGTGCTCTCCAGCCATGAAGATAAATTTGAGTAAATAATTGAGCAGTTCGGCTACCTTAATCACTGAAGGATGCTTTCACGTCCTTAGTTTAATTTTATTTTAGTCATTTTTTAATTTTTTTATTTTAAATTTATATAAATTTTAAATTTGATTCAATATTTTAATACCCCCAAAAAATAAGACTACAATGCAGACTAGGACATATTAAAGCATTTATTCATGATAGAGGTAGCCGAAGTACTCGTAACTTAGTTAAAATTTTCGCATTCCACACCACAATGCCCCAGAAATTACAAATCAAACCTCAATGATAGCTCCCACCTTCCAAACCTCATAATGGGAGGTAATTTCAATGCCCACCACCCTACATGACACAATGCCCAAGAAGCAAACTAAAGAGGAACACATCATATCCAACCTTGAAAACTTAAACATGCTAAACAACACACAAACAGCCACGCCTGAAACCCACCCTAAGCCAACCAAACATAACACTATGTTCACTAAATTTACACACAAAACTACACTGGTCAACACAAACCAATCTAAACTCCGACCACCTCCCCATCATCATAAAATACCAAAATGTCAACAAAACAAACTACCCACTCAGAAGCAAATACACAAACACACAAACTACAAAAAAGCAGACTGGACACAATTCACCAACTATAAAGAAAACAGCATACATCCCCTAAATATCACAAACACATCAACACTCAACAAAGTAATACAAAACTTCACTACTAGCAGCCAACAAATCCATTCCCAGAGGATAAATTAAAAAATACAGCCCAACCCTAACAACTGAAATAGAACAACTAATCAAACAACGCAACTCACTCAGAAAAATAATACCAACGTCCTCCAAATGACATCAGAGAAATTAACCCCTAACATCGAAATCATAAACTTAGCAAATACACATTCTTCAAACAACTTCCAAACCTTCCTCACCAAGAACATCCAAAACACTAACACCACCAGAATGTGGAAAACAGATACACTGAAAAACTCAACCAACCAAAAAACATACACTAATGAATCCATCAAACACCCAAAAACACAAAACCCCCAATCCAACAAACATGCGAACATTCTCGCAACTCACTTCGCAAAGCAGAGTCAAAAACCCCCACACCCTCAAAACAGAAAAATCATCAGAGCTCTCAAGAAAATAAAACTCAACCATGACTCACCAATAGAAATAACACCACAACTGACCTAGAAAATAAAACAAAGACACTTAAAAACTCGCCTGCAACTGGCCCAGACTACTCAAACAAACACCTAGGGAACACACCTTTAACTCAATTAGCACAAATATACAATAGTTCCATCAGCCTAAATTTCATTTCCCCTATTTGAAAAAAAGCTATATACTCAAACGAAAACAAAGAAAAGACCCCTCTGACCCTTAATCATATTGCTCCATTTACCTATTATCAACACTAGGCAAACTAGTAGAAAAAGCCATACTAAACAAACTTCAAATACGCATCAAACACAAGGACCAACACGGTTTCAAAAAAACATGCAGCCACAGCTGCGCTCTGGCATCATTCAACACATGGTACCTTGCAAACTCAAAACCCACTCACAAAAAAATAATCATAGAAGTCAATATCTACAAAGTATTTGATTCAGTAGCTAAACACAACTTGATCCACAAACAATAAGTCGACCACACCAGCACAAAAGTAGTTTTCAATTTTCTACATCTAGGAAGAACAGCACAAATACAAACAACAATACAAAATCCAGAACAGTAAACATCAATAATAGAATACCCCATGGCACAATACTATCTCCCACACTATTCAACCTGTTCACAGCCAATCTCCCACAACACAAACAGACAACACAATCACTTAACAGCTGTACGATGACATTATACCATATCCACACACCGAGACACAATGCTGCCACAAACCAAGACCTGGCCCGCACCAACCAACTTCAAACATGGCTAACTTAAAACGATTGTTCGCCTCACAAAACAAATCATCAATTACTTTAATCATCAAGGACCGCCAACTAGAGCACCACACATCCCAGGTCGCTTAAACAACGTTGGGATACCGTTCAACTAAAACGCCATAACATCTCAGTATTTGCTTGCGACACTCATCTCATCTTCACGAAACATACAGACCTTATTTCATCTTGCTTAAGCGAAACAAGCATATTAGAGCCATCAGCGGCTGAGCTTCCCACAGGCAGCGAAACGGGCGCCGCTGACATATACTGGCCTGAAACATTTATGTTCGTCCGGCTCCAGCTAAGCCCTCTCCAACTTGAAAACACTACTGACTCAAACAACATAGAGAAGCTCCCCAAATGACACAAAACAAAGCACTAAGAGTCAAGCAAGGTTGCACGTGTACACTTTTTAACCAGCACACGATGGGGAGCCAAAAATACTACCTATAGGCCACACCTGGAAATGGTAGGTACACAATTCTTTACCAAAACTCAGACACCCCAACCATACTTATGTGCCCTCTCTAACCCCATCACCATAGACTCCTGTTTTTCTTTTTACATTCTATATTAGTTAAGATTTGCGTGAACATGTTGTTTAGTGATTAGTTTGTAAATTGATGACAGTTTCGATTGGCCCCATGTAGCTACTTACTATCTTTATTTAATATTTTATTTGGTTTGGTTCCGGATGGTCCACCAAACGGCATAATAATCACTGAGCGAAAAAAAAAAAAAGAAAAGGTAAGTGAAATATTATTATTATTATTATTGTTAAAAAGTGAAAATATTATTATTATTAAAAAATTGTGGAAATTTTTTTTATAAATTATAATCCACATGACACTAACAGAAAATAACCTAAGAGAGCAGACCACTAACTCAGCAATTTTTAAACAATCTTGGAAATGGCACCAGGAATTAACCACCACCAGGGCCAGTCAGTCGTCGCGGATTAGTTAGATGCGTATCTTTAAGCAAATATTACAAACAGATTCAACCTCAGCAAACCACACAAATATGTCAAAGCATAACCAGATCAGAGGGACACATCTCTACTTTTTCTATATGTGTCTGCTCTATAGCTGAACGATCATGGTGTTTAAGCCTGGAAGTCTGGAGGAGGCAGTTGTGTCTGTGAGGTGTTTGGACACAGTGCAGGCCCTCATAGGTAAGGAATTTGGTCGGGGGTGAAGAGACTACAGAGTATATATATATATGCTTATATATATATCTATATCTATATATATATATACTATATCTATATATATACCTCATATATATATATATATATATATATATATATATATATATATATATAACAATATATGTTTCTATATAACAATATATATATATATATATATATATATATATATATATATTATAAATAAAGCCCCGTATTTGGGTTCTCTAGCCATCCCTGGTAAATTATCTACATAAAAAAAAATAGTAACTTTTTACTTTAAATTATTTAAGTATATATATCTTCTCTATAAAAATGAATTTATAATAGCCTAAAAAAAATCAATTATAAAAAAATAATAATGATATGGATGTGTCAAACTGTATAAATATTAATAAATTAGTTTCTTTAAATTACTCGAATTTTCAGACTTACACTGTGATTTTTATGGCATTTATTATTTTTAGTTTTGCTTTTCTATTACAAACCTAAAATCTGCATAAATGATAATAATTAACTTCAAATTTTTTGTACATTAAATGTTTTATAGTTTAAAATAGTATTCATGTTAATAGGACTAGACAAAACTTCACAATTATCATGATTTTCTTATGGGGTTATTTTTTATATTTTTAATGAAACTATAAATTTAAAATGTATAAAAATTTATATAAAAAACTTTAAATTATTTGTTGATACCATTTTAATATGTTAAATGTTTATAGTTTTAATACAGTATTCATGTTAATTGGATTATATGATACTCCATAATTAGCAGTTTCAATACAGTATTCATATTATTTTAGCTACAATAATTAACAAATACTTTATTATAAAAATTTGGGTAAAAGTAACCATTACTGACATCACAGAGATTTTCTTCACGATAGAAATTACAAATAGAAGAGATTCGTAAATGTGTTACAGAATGCCTAATTAAGTGCAGAATAGGTTTTATTATACTTAGATTAGCGAAAAAACTAAAAACTTAATATAATACTTATATTAAAAGTTCAATGTGCACAAAGTAATTTCCAGTCTGTCCTTTTTTTTTAAGTTGAATAAAAATATTGGCCTTTTAATTAGAGTTCCAATTATGAATATATATTTAACTGCAGTATTGCTGATTATGAAAATATAACATCAATAACATTATTGTTACAATAATAGTTAAATTTTTCTGATTAATTATCAATGATTCCATAGTTTTACAGAAATCTTGCTTTTTTTATATAAATTATTGATTTTCATGACATTAATAGTTTGTTCACTATAGTACATCCTTTTAATAAATTTTTGCTGAGTTACTTTGGGATAGCCTATTGCACTTGATACATTTTTTTAGTTTTAGGAAAACTTTATGATGATAAAAATTATAAATTTTTACATTAGCGTCGGGCGGGGTGACTTGGACCACTTTAGGTATAACTCGTCCCCCTAATAGCCTACATATTTTGAATTTCTTTTTTTTTTTTTTTAATTCAAAGGGAAGGCCATATAGTAGGTAATAAGCACACAAAAAATAATAATGTAATTCAATAATAATAGTTTTATTAAAAGAGTTGAAGTAAAGCTCATTCAGCCTCATTGGAGGTGGATGGGACCTCGATGAAGGGTGAATTGGACCATCTGCTACTTTTCTCTTTTTTCTATCAATTCAATTTTATATTTAATTTTACCTAATATAATAATTGTTTATCTTGATAAAATTAGTAAATAAGTAATAAAATAATAAACCAATGTGCATAAATAGAATATAAAAATGTAATAGGTGAGTCAGTTACTTCTCACTTTCAAAAATTTTGTGACACTTTTATAGTATATTTTTTTCCTCTAATTTTCATGCATGCATCAATTGGTCCTAAATATAAGTAACTATTTATTATATTAAATTTAATTATACATAAAAATGTCTCCAATAATAATACGTAAATCACAACAATGGTGATCTGGTTACTTTATCATCAAATTTTTAAGGCTAGGTGGATCAAATTGGGTTAAACCATTAATTTATTATTGCCCTGTTTGAATAAATTTACTTTTGTAGTTTGTGAGCATCAAGTGTGTACACTGAAAAATAATTAAAATACATTCACACTTTTTCATTTATAACAAAGTTAAAAAAATTCATTTTAAAGTGAAAATTCTATTAGAAGGAATAGTTACAAATTAACATTTTTAAAAATAGTAACTCTCTGTTAAGGTAAATTGACAACTTATATTATACCGTGTGGCAACGACGGCTGTCCAATGACATTTTTTTTTTTTTTTAATATTTTTATTTAATTAATTAATTCATGTTTCATTTCAAAAAGAAAAGAAAGGCAGTCTTTGTTGTTACACTAAATATATATATGTTTCTTGTGTTTTTGAGGCCCACCTCTTTAGGTGGGGTGATTCGGTCCACTCTAAATAAAATAAAGAATAAAATAAAATTTTTGCTCATTTAACTAACCACGCGGTAGTACGACAGGATTTTATTTAGATGTATCTTTAATTCTAGAGTTTTGCTTGTTAAAATATTTGAATATATTCGGGTATAAAAATGCCACTATCAGTTCTACTTTTGAAAAATATCAATTTCACTTTTGTCTCAAAACTGAAAGAACATTGAGATCTTAGTTTTATTATTTTCAGTGATGTGCTACTTCGGTATGTTGGCAAACGGCTTTCAAGTAAATACTGAGTTTCCGAAACGATACTAAGTCAACTAAAATCATAAACTCGATTTCAGGCGTAAATGATGATGGGGTGAATCGGGCCACCATTGTTTTTCGTCTTACGGTATTATTAATGACATTACTATTAAATATATGCGTGCTTTCTTTATAGAAATAAACACGATTTGCTTCTGAAAGAAAAGCAATTTTCGATATGGAAGCCTCACAAATTCTAAAAAGTGATTACCTCGATTTATTATTCGTGAACCGAAACAAAAACTATTAGTTCATTACTTATTACTAATTACAATATGATAAAAGGTATTAAGAAGTTTAAATATAAATTAATTATATAAGAAGAATTAAAAAGATGTCAATTCGCAGTCATAGCTGAATGACGAAGTAAAGCTTTAAAACTTATTGTCAGTACATTATTTATGATTCGAACAAAAAAATTTACAAAGTGCATTGGGAAAGAGAATCAGAGATGAGTTATACCTAAAGTGGTAAAATTATTATATCAGCTATATATATATATATATATATATATATATATATATATATATATATATATATATATATATATATATATATATATATATATATATATATATATATATATATATAGATCGGGCAGGGTGACCAGGCCCGCCTCTTTAAATTCGGTCCACTCTAAATAAAATAAAAAAATAATAAAAAAAAAAAAAAAATTTTAAACATTTATTACTCATAGCGGTAGTACTACAAGTTTAATTTAGATCATATTTAGTTCTAGAAAGTTTTTATATTTTTAAAATGTTAGAAATTAGGGTACAAAATTTCCTTCAATGGAACTTCACTTTTTAGAAAAATGAGTATTTAACTTAGTGTAAAATGAGAAAAGTGTTGGATCGGATTTGATGTGCTCAGTGGATTTTACTGGGTATGGTAACCCCAAACTGGCGAAGCAAATTTTTGATCCAAGCAGTATTAGTGGCAAAAAAAAACGGGGCCTAACTTAGTCCGATTCACCCCTTAAAGTAAGAAGTTATTGGGGGTGGCTCGGTTCGTGTTTCGTATTTTAAGTATTATTATTGACGTTTCAATTGTATAGCTTTAAAATAATAATAAAATTGTTAATCTCCATTTGTTCCACCTTTAAAAATTTCAATGTCACAAATTACAATTAAAGAAAATGTCAGTTAGATGATATAATCACTTACATTTCAATGAACCTTATTATATAATTACAACAAACACCACCAAGTTGAATGTGCATAAGTTCTTTCAAAATTGAATATGGTGAATTGATGAGTATCTTAGGTGGCTGATTTGACATGGAATGACCTGTTATAATTTATCTATAATTAGAGCAGAGAATTATGAACTTAAGGTCAATAAACTTTATTATTATAATGTCTGTTCAAATAATTTTAATTAATCTTTTATCCATTTCAGAATATTAATTACAGCTACCTGTTTCACCTAAAGTGGTCCACGTCACCGTGACTATATACAAAAAGTCTGAAAATTTTAAATAATCTGTCCTTTTAATATATTAATTAAAATTGCTTTATCAATATATATATATTTATATATAACATATATTTATATATATATATATATATATATATATATATATATATATATATATATATATATATATATATATATATATATATATATATATATATAATACAGACTATAATACAGTAGTGCTTGGGAGGAAAGATTATGTGATAAATTTTAGTTTTATTAAATAGAGGTAGGTTAATACAGCCTGCGATTGCAGTAGCTCTAAGAAAATACAGTCTGCAGTAGCGTTAAGAAGCAAGGTTGTGATGTTTTCAGTTTCTAATATTATTAGATTAAGCTGGCTAAGTCTTAAATAACGGTACTAAAACTAAAGCATGTACACCCATCAACTGGTACAACCACGGCTGTTGGTCGTATTATCCTAGTGCTATGGTGATTGTTGGCTATGTTTTCCTAGTGCTAGCACGATCATAGGCTGTATTTTCCTACCACTACAGCGATCGTAGACCATATTTTCCTAGCACTTCTTTGATCATTCTCTAGTAGATACAACCACCTAACAGAAATGGTAATAGTGGAGATTAAATTAGTTAAAAGAAATATCTATATTTTTTTCCAATAATAATTTTTTAAAAATTTCGATCCCTCATGTAAGAGTAGTTTGGTACCGTGTTTTACGATCTCATATATAAATATATTCATTCTATAAAATAAAAAATTTAATTCAGTTTAGCACGCATTAAGTTTTGATTATAATAAGTTTTATTAAGTGTACACTGTAAATCTGTGTATACTCAACAAAAACAATTTTACTGATTTTTCAACGTAAAAAAAAAAATAAAAAAAATATTTATAAAATTGAGGTAATTTTTTATTAGCAATATGTGGCAGCTTTACTTTATACCTATATTGATTTTTTTTACTTATGCTAATCTCGACTATTACCAAAAAAATATATATATATATATATATATATATATATATATATATATATATATATATATATATATATATATATATATATATATATATATATATATATATATATATATATATATATATATATATATATTAAAGATTATATAAAATATATATTTTTCAAATATATGTTAAAAAAATCACAAAATAGTATTCAAATATCTCATTCAAAGCTATACAGTAACCAGACAATGTAGTAAAATATAAAAAAAAAATAAAAAACAGACAGTTAAAAGACGAAGAAAAAATATTAGATAATCAAAGGAGTCTATCTTATTATTTTTACATAACTTCAAATTTTTTTTTATCTAATTTTTGTAACAAATTCACTGTTCCGCGCCAATTAGGCTTCATATAATCCATTTCAAAGTATTTTGTGCTCATAATTTTTATAACAAATCTCTGTGATGTCAGTAGTAAAGGTAACTTTAACTAGCTAATAAATAGCCTACTTTGGTAATAGTCAAGTTCAACAGATTCTGACAAAATATTGATATTTCGGTAATTATTGAGTTCAACATTCTAAAAAAAATTAATATATTTTTAAAATCAATTGGTTTTGATATTCCTAGAAACATTGCCAAATGTTATTAATAAAAAATTAAATTTTATTTTCAAAAAATTAGTAAGGTTATGATGAGTTTGGTTGTAGAAACAGATTTACTGTGTATAATTAACAAAACTTATCTTAACCTTAACTTAATGGGTCCTAAATCGAATTTAAATAAAAAAATTTTGGTAGATTGATCACATTTATAAATGAGAAAGGTTTGGCACCACTGTTTTAATACTTTTAAATGGGGATGAAATATAAAGAAAAACCAATTATCAGAAGAAAAAAAATATCGATATTTGGTAACAATTTGTTGAACTCAATAATTACCGATATTTTTTTCTGATAATCGTTTTTTTATAGGCCCCCATATCTTTCATCCCCATGTAAAAGTACTAAAACAGTGGTACCACCAAACCTCTCTCACATATAGGGCCTAAATTTAATCAACCTACCAAAATTTTTTTTTGGTTTAAATTCATTTTAGGACTGAAAGATTAAAAAGATTTAGGTGATATTTGTATTTTCCTTGTTCCTGTACATGTGTATTCAAATTACCAATATTCATTTACAAAAATGGTTTTAAATTATTTGAAGTTTTTTTTACGGATTTTCGTTTATTTTATTCATATATTTTAATAAAAAACATTAATAGTAACGCTCTGAAAATCATAACAATTAAACTTCATTCCGCTGCAGGTATAGATGAAATCACTGTTGAAATGCGTTTGAGATTATCGATACTCCCGATATTTTTTATAATCATTTTCTCTAATTTCGAGGAATCGATATTACTAGAGAAAGTACGTAAATAATTTCAAATAAAATAAAAAATTAGTAAACAAATATTTGTATGTAATATAGGCCTACAATAAAAAAATAAATTACAATTTAATATCACAGAAATATATATATATATATATATATATATATATATATATATATATATATATATATATATATATATATATATATATATATATATATATATATATATATATATATATATATATATATATATATATATATATATATATATATTTATCGTAAAATTTATTTTGTTGGATCATATAATTTACTGATCGCTGTCCATAAGTTGTGGATTCTTTGTTTATGCTCGGGAAATTGTCTTTTAAAAAGAAATTCGGCTATATGGCTATGTAAATGGTGTTTTCGATTGCCATATCTCGGCACGCCGGATCTCACTTCCCGCCAAAACCGTTCGATTTGTTGAGTGTTTTCACCAGTATCAGGATCGACAAAATTTATTGAATGGTTCACTGTGTAATGTTTAAAACCTTCTGATGTTAGACAGTCATAAGCTTTCCAACAATCACTAACGATTGTTGTGCCAGGAGCAATATATTCTTTTATTAGAGGAAGTAAAGTTTCTCGGCTACGATTAGCAACTGGCACAATAAATGTATCTCTGCTTTCGCGTTCGATGCCGCCAAAGATCCAGCTGCCTTTAATCTCTCTTCCTTTATTGTACTTGCTTCTTCCTATTTTGGCCTCATCAATTTCGACTGTTTTTCCCACCCCACCTATACGTTTAGAATTAATATGTACAAAATGGAAGCAAACCTCTCTTAGATAATTACTCCAATCAACGACACTGCTAGATGAGATATTTAGTTCTTGTTCAATAAAATACTGACGTGGGTGGGGTACTAATGCCCAATAAGCAACAAATTTACATAATTTGACAATTTGAATTTTATGATTCTCAAAAAATGTTCCTTTAAATTTAGAAACGGAGTAACCACAAGCAACTAAATTTCTTTTATTTTTTCTTTCCACTATATTTCTCTTGCAAACAAAAATTGAATTTTTTTCGTTAAACCACATAGGGTTGTTACATTTTTTACAGACCTTTTTTTTCATATAACACTTTATGTTAAGAATTCAAAGTTTGCTCACACGAATTGCACACACCAGGATCTTCATCAACACTACAGCTAGACGAAGCCATGCTATATGAGATACTAGACAATCAAACGATAATTTTGGAGGGAATAAAATTGCAGTTAATTATTATTCTTCTTTTATTGCAAGGTAATTTTTTTGGCGCGTTCACACACACACCTCAAACACACACACACACACACATATATATATATATATATATATATATATATATATATATATATATATATATATCCGACATATCTCTATACTATATATATATATATATGTATATATATATATTATCACACCCAAAAAAAAACAAAAACATATATATATATATATATACATATATATATATATATATATATATATATATATATATATATATATATATATATATATATATATATATATATATATATATATATATATCACACGCCTGTGGAGTACATATATATATATATATATATATATATATATATATATATATATATATATATATATATATATATATATATATATATATATACTTGTTGACCCATTAGGGGCTCGGGCGACGGGGAACAGATGGGAGACGTTTTCCATACCCGTAGAGGAGGGGGAGCCCCGCGACACCCAAATATCAAGGCGGGGTTTCGGGGCCCTCTCCAGAGGGATCCTGCCCTGTACGTTCCGGAAGGCTATTGACTTTCCTAACATCGGGGCGGTCTACCCTTGGGAGTGCCATTAGTTTAAAAATTTAAATGGGTACCCCAAAGATGGGTCGCCAGTCAGCTCTCGACCTTCAGGAACGACAGGGGAGTGGGCCCCTCTCGGAGGGGTCTCGAACCTCTTTGATAAACCTCACTTGAGACATGTATTTCATATATGTAGTATATATATATATATATATAATATATATATCCCCTACTGAGCGTTGATATATATATATATATATATATATATATATATATATACTCCACATATATATATATATATATATATATATATATATATATATATATATATATATATATATATATATATATTTATTCCTTTGTTTTTATAAAATTCATTTTAATTTTTTTTTTTTTAAAATACGTAAATGAATTTGGCAGAACAATCGGAGTGGTGTGTCGTTCAAAATTATGATTATCCGAAAAATGTCAATGCAATCAATTATATAAAAAATCGAAACAAAGCATCGATGCTAAAAAAAACGCGAAAATTAGCCGTTTAAAATTTATGAAGTTATTTTTATATTTTCTTTAAAATATATCGCAAAATACGAAAATCCGTAAAAAAAACTTCAAATAATTTTTTAAAAGCATTTTTGTAAATGAAATGTTTATAATTTTAATATACTATGTACGTGAACTGGACTTACCAATACTAGACAATTACCATGATAAGTTTTGTTAATTATACAGAGTAAATCTGTATCTACTTAACCAAACTTTCATAATCTTCTACTGAAATGTACAAAGAAATGATTCTGGTATATAAAAACGATGAATAATGTTGTATAAAAAAATATTGTAAATTTGGCAATTTTTTTATTATCAGCATTGCTTCTAGGAATATCAAAACATTGATTATTCTAGAATCTGTTGAACTAACTATTACCCTTACTTTATTTGAATAGAACATTAGAAATAAAAAGACAGTAAGAAGCCACATGGGCCTAAAAGACTGTCCCAGTCAAGTCAACAGAACCAATCACCAAACATGTTCATGCAAATCCAAAAAGCACCCTAGGCTTGTCTAATAACATAGCCATATATATATATATATATATATATATATATATATATATATATATATATATATATATATATATATATATATATATATATATATATATAAATATATATATATATATAAATAATATATATATATATTATATTTATATTTACTTATATATATATATATATATAGGACACTACTGATATATCTTATATAGATATATATATATCTACTTAATATATATAATAATAAGATATAATATATATAATATAGCTATAAATACTAATACATTACTTAATCCACTCAATCCTTTGCCCCCAATATCCCTAAATAAAATTGTTTTGAAAATTCCACAACAAATTGACAAGGCGATTATAAGTTAACAACAACTATAATATTATAATTAATAATGATAATGTCAACTATAGTATATAAAAGTCAAAATTTGTTGTTAAAATTTTCAAATAATGAAAAATAAAAAAATATTCAAGAAGAAAAACGATATGGTGCTTCTTAAATATTCAACGAGTCTCAAAAAAATTTTTTTTTAAAAAAAATAGGTTTTTCTTTTTAAGAAAAATTAAAGATATATGTTATAATATGAACAAAATTGAAGAATAGTTTTGTTATATAAATATTGTAAGGAACGGTTATTTCAGTACTATAATAATAATATTAATATATATTATATATAGAATATATATACATATATATATATATATATACGATGAAATTTCTTTTGTCTTTTGTACTAAAGGATTGTTAAAAGTAAAGAATCATATTAACTAGGAAGGTAAAGAAATTATATATATATTATTATATATATATATATATATATATATATATTATATAATATATTTTATATAATATATATATATATATATATATATATAGTTATATATAATATTATATATATATATAATAGAATATTATATATAATATATAAATATATTATATATATATATATATATATATATATATATATATATATACTATATAGTATATATATATATTATTATATATAGTATAATAGTATATATATATATATATATATTATACTATACTATATATATATATATACTTATATTAGAGACAAATATATATATACGTAATTAATGGCTTAAATTATTATTCTCATAATGTACTATATATTAAGCTACTAATATGCAGATTATATATATTTAAATCTTAGTATATAACATTTATCACTATCTATTATTTATGATATGATAGTAGTACATAATACTTAATTATTCCTAACTCACAAATCAATTCGGCTCGGGGACATATAGATATATATTTATATATAGCCAAACTCACTAATATATATATATATATACTATATATATATATATATATATAAGTATATATTATATATATAGTATATATATAATAAAGTATATATATATATATATAGTATGAGTTATATATGTATATTAATATATATATATGTATTAAAAATTATTTTAGATTGAACTTTCATATTTTGCTATGTAAAGCTAATTTTTGAATTTTGTCATTTGGTATCAATCCTTTAACTCCTGGAGACTTTCTTTGGCTTTAGCGATATATTTTTTAGTTTGGCAACGCCCGAAGGCGTGTTTTTGAAAATTGAAGCGAGGTTCGCTTAGGGCAGATTGCTGAGAGATTGCGGATAGAACTGGCTTTTAAAATGTAGCCGTGAGCTATAACAGTGAATTTTTATAAAGTTGGCTCAAACAACTTTTAAACTAAATTATGAGGAGTCTATAAAGATTCTCCAGTCCTTTGTTTCCGTTCAACTTAATATAATATTTTTAGTCTTAGGTCCGCGAACTATCCTCCTTTTTATTTAAAAGAGGAAACAGTGCCAACGTAAAATTAGGTCTAGGGGTACTCTTTTTTTTTCTATTTTAACCTTATACTCTTCTAACTCTATCTCACTAAACCTGATTTTAGTTTGGGACATACTTTTTTTTTTTAAGATTGTTTAGAACCCATATAGCTAAGAATTATTTTTAAAACTATGTTTTATATCTACTCAAAGATAGCCCTTCCATTCAAGGCTTACTTCAAGTGAAACTTACTTTAACATCTGGTCTTTTAAAATTTATATTAATAAACCTTAGGTGAGTAATTATTCGTTTCTTTAACATTTTTAGATAATAAGATAGACAAATCCTCATTTTAGGAATGAGCAGTTCACTAACTGTTCTAATTGCACATTAGAAATATTCTGCCAAGAATAATTTCTTATAACTTTCAAAGTAATTTATAGAGGACGTCTATTTTAATTATTCTATTAGCTTATGCTATTTGAAGTTTTTACTCACTCACCTTATAGCTTGTTGAAGTTTCCTTGTTACTTGGAGTGTGTTGCCTTAAATTTGAATAAACTTGTAAAGTAGTTTTTTGTTGAAGATTATAATCACATTGTTTTAAATTTATGGCTTTTGCAATATGGAAATTATGATGCACCCTATAGTGCAAGCGAAGAGTCTGTTCCCTCAATTGAAATTAATTTTGCAAAATACTCTTCTGTTATAAGCCTATCAATTGCAAAGTGTTCCCTAAACAAATAGAAATTTGTGTTATTAGCTTAAATTAGGTATATGTTAAATTTATTTTGATTAAAATTGAAAGTCTGATAGCCTACCTATTTCTTCCGAATAGGCTATTATTGACCTGCTAGGTATAGGTTTACTCTTAGTGCTAGGGCATTAATGCATATTATATGGGGTTGGAAATGAATAGATTCTCATGGATTTTTACAAGGCCTGCATGCGTTTTGTGATAATTGCCTGTGCTTCCTTAATGAAGTTTTATGTATGCCTTGTAATAGCTTTTGGGCATTATTGAGTTTATTAATGAAAAAAAATACCCCATTTAAAATTTTAAAACTTTGATACTAAAATGAAGTATACAATACCTTTTAAGTGTTTACCCAGCTTGTTATCTTATTTTGAAGGGATTAAATTTAAATTTATACTTAAATTGTATTACTCATTAGATTACTCTATTTGGCTTATAAAAATTAACCCTATACCAAGGATAAAAATGTAAGCCTATTTGAACTTGAGATTTGAGCCTTTACATGAATGTTAAAGTGCCACTATATTTTATGACCTTTATTCATATTTACAGTAGGTCATTTTTGATTTTACCTTATATAAGGCTTCTATTACCTTTGCGGATATGGTCGGGGCAACTTTGGATATTTTAAGAAAAGAAAATTAATTTACGAAAAACATAATATTAATTGCAATGTACTGCTACTTTCGCAGACACATTGCTTTGTGCATAGAAGGGGCAGCAAATAATTTTGTAAATATGGCTTTAATTTAAATTAGTTGTAGTATTTAGATTAACAATTTTAGGTTTATTTTTGCTTAAAATGTAAATAACTTTCGCTTAGGATCCTATTATTGAATAGTATCCTCTCTTTGCACTTAGGCCTAATAATTTATTTATGCTGTAAATTTATAAGAATCGGTGATGGAACACCTTTGCTCTACTATTACCTAACTTATGTTGCTATTGCATGAAACATACTTTTTAAATATTTTAAACCTTGCTGCTTATACATATTTGGCTAATTAAAGTTTCTGCTTAAATTAATTGGCATTAAATAATGTGTGATGGCTAATGCCATATTTCTTTGTTTTATATATTTTATTAGGACTACTGGTCGTCAGACCGTTTCCGTGTTAAAGATTTGTTTTAGGACTTCTAAAAATGGATAGTGGTCTTTTTTTAACATACATATCTATATTATTTGACCATTTGCATGTTTTGCCCCTTTATATCAGCTCTCATATGGGCAGTTTAACAGTTATCTGACATTGCATACTTATATTTATATTTAGCCATCGGCTTGTTAAAAAAAAAATTGTTTTATTTATGAATATTTGATTAGACCTACTGGTATTTTGAAATGGCTACTACATAGTCTGTGTATTACATTACTGTGTTTTTAAACTTTTTTTGACCTATTCGGGTTTAAAACTTTACGACAACCTTTTACAGCTTATTTGGCATATTTTTGGAATAAAAATTCTTTATAAATTTTTACTTAAGTACGTTACATGTGTTTTTTTAATAACATTGACAATAATTGACCATTGGCTTTTTAAGTGTACATTAACCTTTTTGCAATATTGGGTATCCCCTTTGTATTATTTAGCCTATGGGCATTTACAAAAAAAAAAACTTATTTGACATTACATATGTTTGTTTTTTTTTACATTTAGCCATCGGATTAAAAAAAAAGAATACTCTTGACCCTGTGGTTGTTTTTTGATAGTTTAAAAAAAAAGGATTTTCCTTTGAACCTTTTACGTACCCCATTTTTCTGGTTTAAAACTGTTGCATATCTGAACAACAGTGCTAGCTTTATACTCCTAGTGCCTTTTTTTGGTCGCTTGGTTTTACAACAGTGCCTATTAGGCCTATATCACAAAGCTGCTAAATAAAATCTTACTTTTAAAAATTTTTTAAATTTCTGAACTTTACATTTTATTTTACATTTGGCTGGTTGGCTTCTTTTGAAAAAAAAAATAACTTTATTTACATTTACCTCTGTTTGGTCTGGGTTTGATAGTTTAAAACAAATAAAAAACATTATTTTGCTTTGAAACTTTGTTTTTGTTGGTTTTACAGGTTCACAACCTTGCTAGCTTATAACTCCTATCTCCCCGGCCTATTTTTTTGTCTCTGGTTTTATCAATCAGCTGCTTTATAATGAGTTCACAAATCATATGTTCAAAGCTAAAGTATTCTTACTTTTAAACACTTTTATAATTATTATACAATTAATCATTTTGATTTTACCACAACCTTGCCCTTATGTGGACTACTCAACTATAATTTGAGTAATATCTAATTCAGTCTTTATCATAGTTTAATTAATCATATTTCTTCTCGATATAACTTTGCTTATACCTATTGTAAGACTGCGCTTTGTTTGTAATCACTAAGCTTTACACGTCTTAAGTAAATATTTTTATGATATGCCTTATATTTTCAATTAAATGTATGCCATGTTATGAATTGAATATAATCGATTTAAAATGCTATTTGTTTTAGTTGTGAAAGTCAATTCCCCTTGAATTTGATTTGCATAATTTTTTAGCACGGGGAGGAATATTAAAAATATTTTAGATTGAACTTTCATATTCTGCTTATGAAACTATTTTTGATTTGGTCATTCGGGGTTTTAAAATATATTACTCCTGGAGACCTTTCTTTGCTTTATAAGGCGTATTTGCAACGCCTTTAGTTTGGCAACGCCCGAAGGCGTGGTTTTTTGAATTAAAGCGAGGTTTGGCTTAAGGCAGATTGCTTGAGAGATTTGCGGATAGAACTTAGGCTTTTATAAATGTAGCCGGAGCTATAACAGTGGAATTGATCTTAAAAAGTTGGCTCCTAGTATTATACCTAAAATTAAGACAAGAGTCTATAAACAGTAAACGTAGCTTTTATCCTTTCACTTAAAATATCTTTTAGTCTTAGATCCCGAACTCTCTCCCACTTTTTATTAAAAGAGGGAAAACAAGCTGCCCCAAAGCGTAAATTAGGTAGGTGTACTCTCTTATTGCTATTTAACCTTATACTCTTCTAACGTCTATTCTCACTAAACCTGATTTTAAGTTTGGGGAGCATACTCTTTGTCCCGGAAGATTGTTTAGGAACCATTAAGCTATCAGAGAATTATTTTTAACTATATACGTTTTATATCTCACCTCAAATACCTTCAATTCAGGCTTACTTCCAAAGTAAACTTACTTTGAACATCTATCTTTAATTTAAATCAATAACCTTAAGGTGAGTAATTGTTCGTGTTCTTTAACGATTTTTTAAAATATTAACAGATAAGAAATCCTCATTTTAGCGAAAGAGTTAAGGAGTCGATAATCCCTAGATTGCACATTAGAAAATATTGTCTGGCCATAGGTAATTTCTTTAATTATATATATATATATATTATATATATATCTATATATATTTATATAATATATATATTATATATATATATATATATAGTACTCAATATTATAATATATATATTAATTATATATATATAATATATATATATATATATATTAGACTATATATATAGTATATAATATATATATATATATATATATAGTATAGTATATTTGTTTTTGTTTTTCTATCACCACCGCTCACAGGCAAAGCCTATTCAAGGAGGGTGGTTGTTAAAATAAACAAACTTCAACTAACGCAAATTACGCAGATGAGCAACGACGACGAGGGCCTTAAAGTGAGGGAGATTAAATTGCACGCTAGGAAAACAGAAGACTGGTAAGAGAGTTCCACAGAAGCAGAGGTGGCAGGAAAAGAAGGAGCAACCGACAGCGAACTAGTTCTGGTGTTGCTAATATCGAAATCAGCAATACTCATGTGCCGACAACAGCCACCCCTTGTGCTACGAGGGCGTCTTAATAGGTGGTGACGCGAGTGGAAAGTTTCCCTCGCAGCAAATTGCTCGTCTAACGTGAGAGTGAGTTCCATATATTATGGATGACAGGAGATAAAGCAACCAATCATCTCTTGGCAAGCCAGGCAAGAGATTATCTTGAGGGTCAAGTGAACTCAGAAAGAACGGACGTTATAAGTCCTTTTTGCCTTTGCACTCGACCGCTATTCCACAAAAGCCGCGGTGAAACCCTGATGCTCCCCCCGATATGAGAGCAGCTACTCCATACCAAAGGGCAGGGGCATGAGGACCCTTGTAATAACTGCGAGTCAATGTGAAGAGGAAAAAAAGTAATCGCAGTCCTAACAGAACCGTCCTCCAAGTATTCTATGAAGTCGGTGTTACCTGTCAAATGCTGGTGTAAAAATATGTTGTAGAGAGGTTTCCCAATAGTACATTTTTTTTAGTGTGCTTAATGTTATAGGCCAGGGATGTTTTTATTATTTGGTCGTAACCAGGAAAGAGGGCACGAGTATCGTAAAACCGTCAGCGAATAGAGAATACGGAAATATGTTAACGAAAGGTGTCTTAAGAGAGGGGAGAATTTGAAGAAGTTGAGTGTTAATGAAAAAAGATACTGAATTATCAGCAAGGTTCAGAACGACCCCACGATAGAGAAAGTTCTAAAGTCGTCAGATCAGCGCAGAATAGAAATCAGGAAAAAGATTAAGACGAAGAGGGCGAGTGTCTAGAAGTAAAAGAGCGGAGGCAGAATTGAAACTGAGTTGAGAATTGACGGGTCGGAGGTCCATTTCGTGTCATAGTGAGTGACATAGAGTTAGATGTGAGGTGAGAAGATCATTAATGAAAAAGTAGGAATAAGTAGGAGATAAGACATGAACCTGAGGAACAGCCACTTCTCTGACAGAAAGGGGAATGAAGAAGTCCGCACGCGATCATCCAACAACGAAGCCCGAATTGGCGATTTAAAGAAAACTAGACATAAGTAAGAAGAGAGAAGGAAACCCAAAGAGGGGAGCTTGGAGAGCAAGTGACGCGTGCCAACCCGGTCAAATGCTCTTTGGAGATATGCTTCAAGACGCCACTACATAGCGCAAGTCTTCTCCCGTAGATTTCTAAGGGTCGGATAACCATTATAATATGTGTTAAATATACGCGAAAGTAATATAATCACCATAAGTAACCTCGAAACGCCCGATAAGTCCGTACTTGGCGATCGAAAAGATAAGAGAATGAATTACCAGATGGTCTCTAAGAAGTGAGAGTTTATATAGAAAGGAGATTCTCAATGATTCTTAGATAGAAACAAGCAGGTTGAGTGAGCTCATGACGGCGCGATAGGTTAGAAGGATCAGAGCAGGCTGATCCTTTGTCTTATCGGATGGTTTGGAACATGTTGCGTGCGATGCCGCAACTGAGGCTTGGTATGTGAAAAGGTCGTTAGTATGTGAGACATAGAGAATGTATAGTTGAACGAGGGGAGGGACCAGCTTCGGAAAAGCTCACTCCCTTCAAACTCACGGGAGCGAAATTGCCATCCGGGCCACCCGCCTTCCTAAAGTTTTCATAAATCTCAGGAGCCCATGCAAGCCCGATCAACATGGTAATCACAGGCGCAAAGCATAGGTACACCTGAGAAGGGTAGAAGGTGGAGAGGGAGTTGAATGCCATATTCTATCGATCCCAGGGTTGAAGTTAAGGAGCGAGAAATAGGAAGGCGAGGAGGACGTATTGCCTTTTTCGCAGTTGGAAGCACGTGAGGCTAACAGTAAGCCATCAGTAGAATTCGAATAAGAAGGGAAGAGCAATAAAGGCAGATTTAACAGAAGTTGTTAAGAAGATGTTTTTGGCAGCAAATGGCCAGTAAGCAACTTTTAATCAAGTAGGAAAGAGCCTGGAACGGAGGGTTAGCTCCGCACCGCGTCTCATGTTATATATAAATAGCCGCCTTCTATTTCGTCGAAGAGTCACCCTTGAGCAAACGATCTTATGCTCGCTAGAATAGAACATTAAGACGAGAGTGATAGGAGGAAGCGATTCCTAGATATTTTTTCCACCGCCGATAAGCGCTGTCTCTAGTCCGAAGGGCCAGAGAACAGGCACGATCGAAGCATGGATTATGGATTATGAGGAAAGATTTAGTCGAAGAAGGATGAACCTGCTCATATATAATATATATATAGTATATATATATGTAATATATATATAAATATATATATATATATATATATATATATATATATTAGTATATATATTAATATAGTGAGTGTGATATGTGTCGCCTATTAAGTGTTTTCCAACTCGTTGGTTTTCCCTGGCTGTCCTTGTTTGCGTGGAATGTTAGCTCTTTAATCTGTGTATTTATTCTGTTACAATCCAAGTTTAATGTTCGTTTTATGTAATAACTGCAAAAAACTAGCCTCGCGGAAGACTATCTGGTGTCCTATCCTTCCAGAATGAGCTTTTTCGCTATTTCCGTTGTATGTGCTCATTCATGCGCTCCGTTCAACTGTTGCATCCTTACCTCTTGGTTTTCTCCTACGTATAACCTTGTTTAGGTATTTCTTTTTTTCCTCCTTATATAATTCCAAGCATCTTTCTTTTGAATTTCATCATTTGCTTTTAGTAGATTCAACCACGCTTTTTTTTTACCGTTTAACCTGCTTTCATCACCTCTTCATTCCGCCACCATTCGCTGTTACATTCTTACTTCCGTACTTTAGCACATCGCACAACACTTCCTTTGCACTAGCTAAATTGCTGTCCTTCATTTGCCCCAGATTGTGCTCAGTATCGACTTGTTCACATTCAAGAGATGATTCCGTTTTACTAGGCGAGGCGCTCGTTACATACTTATCCTTGATTGATCCTTGCACACGAGTTAACTTCCACTCTTATTTTTATCCTACTTCCTTTGCGTATCACCTCCTCTCGCATCCAAGCCTCCACTACCCGGTTAATGTTTAGCATAGAACGAAACATAATGATTCCGATAATCCCATTCGCTACCCCCGGTAACGTGATTTAACTATCTCAACCATACTGGTCACATGCTCTTCTCACCAACACTCTATAGTGCCATTTATTAGAGAAATATAATATTCCAGGTTAATAAATGAAAAAGAAATCTTGCCGCACGAGATCTAAATAATCAATTGCGATTTTCACGTTTAATTATATATATATATATATATATTACGAGTTAAATAATGTGCCATATATTATCACACTTTACTATCTTTGTTGTAGTGTTTTCTAAAGAAAAACACCGGCCAAGACCACCCGCAAGACAGCCTAGGGCTGCCATTGCCGACCGCAGGGCCCCCAAAAAGGTCTAGAAGCCGCCAACTGGGCCTTTACACTATCCACTATCCGTCAGTCACTCAAGAAAGCACAATAAATTGTCATTTACTCATTAATTTATGAGATTTCCTTACGATATTTATCGTTAATCACCTTTACACACGATTGAGTTCCAATAAAATTGCTTCTTGATTTCCTTGTGAGATTCCTCCATATTCGCATCCTCGATTCCAATATATTCAATCATTACTCTCGTATTTAGTCTCCTACGTAAGCAAGCAATAAATGATAATAATCTATAATAATTATATAGGAATAATAATAATATATTAATAATAGTTATAATAATAATATTACTATAATATTAATACTATATATAAATAATAATAGCTATATATATACAAACTATATATATATATAATAATAATTTATCACTTATATAAGAAGGCGAAATATTACCATAGTAGAAACAATTAAGGAAAACTTTGATCTATCTGTAATAAATTCTCGGCTTATTAAAAACTTGTATTATATTTAAATCTTTTCATCCAAATGACTCTTTTAAGTATTTCATTTTCGTTGTTATTTTATATGTACCCTCAAAACAAGTAGTTACTGAAGGTTACGTGATAATTATTATTTTAAGATTTATCAATTTGAAAAAAAAAAATTGTTATGGTAAAACTTAGAATTTTAAATAGACATCGACATTTACTGAACCTTAAAAAATACATTTAATTCCTCAAATGGTACAGTTTTTACGTAAAAATTGAAAATTATATATGATTACAATAACTTAAAATAACAAATTTTTTTTATATTTATATATGGTAAATAAGTTATAAAGTATGATATACTAGTATATAATTATATATTTAAATTTTTGTACTTTATAACATAGATGGGTTTTATTATATATGTACATAATATATTATAATTATTTTATGTTATATAGATAATATCTATATTTGAGATATAATATATAATATATAACATAATATTTTTTATTTTTAATTATTTTTTGGTAGTTCTAACCTTTGGCAAGAGGAATAATGCATTTTTCGGAAGTCAGGAAGGTGAGGCAATTTGAAGAAAGAACGTAGGGAATCTTCACAATAACAATAATGTAATAGGATGTTTGTCTCTTCCTGACCTGCGATATGGTGTATGGACACAGCAGTGGCGGCTCTAGACTTATGCGAGGGACCCTGGGTCGGCAATGGGCAGCCAAGGCATTTGCGGGGTCCTGGGCTGGAGTTTTCGTAGTAAATCATACACGAAGTATATTAAAGTATTAAAGATCTGCCGACAATTATATATATATATTTTAAGTTATAATTAATCTTATATTATAAATAGTATGAAATTAACCATACTGGAGTCAAGCACTAAACCTAACAGGGAAGCTTTCGTTAGTAGAACAAAAGCTATCATATTATTTTCTACGGTAAGTTACCTTCAGTAATCTAGAAGATTCTGGATATTCTCTGTAGAAGCAAACAATGTCGGGATGCAAGCAAGTAAGCTAAAATAGGACATTGTTCGCAAAAAAACATATATAGTAAGGAATGAGCTCCATTGATCTGAGGCAGCTTTTATAACCCCGCTAAAGCATGCGAAATGGGTTGGCAATGAGCATAAAAACAATAATCAAATTTTATTCATTAACTATAAATAAAATGTTAAGAATGACTTTAAAGGTTGTGTAATGGAATTATTAATTATTAGTGAAAAAATATTACACAAAACAAAATCGCGACTAATAAAAAATTGACATAGCAATTTCAAAGGCGAATTATGAAAACTTTCCACATGTTTCAAACGTAATATTACTTATTTTCATAGGAAAATAAATGAATAAATTTACTAGTAATTAACAACTAGTATGATGGTTATTTATACACCAGTAGTTGGAATTCAGATTTTCACAAAAGTGTGAACTTTGACCCTTCGTCATGGGTCAAAGAGTCGATTTAGACTATGTAACTAATATAAAATAAACAAGAGTTTTGTGTTTATGTGGATATATAATTTGCATACATACTTCAAGTAATTAAAAAATACAACAATTTTAATCGAAACTGTAAAAAAGAGACTGTCAGATTCTCTGCCAAGAAATTCTCATTGGTTCTCTGACTTTGAATGTTAACAACTTTAAAACCAGCTATAATAGCCTTATAAAACTAGTACAATAGGTAAATTGTATGGTAATTAATATGCATGCAAAGTTTCGGTATCTAAATTGACCTAATAATAACAAAAAGAAATGAAGTTTGAAGTCTCACAAATGCTCAAAGAAAAAAATAATCGATATTTATTGATTATATATATATATATATATATATATATATATATATATATATATATATATATATATATATATATATATATATATATATATATATATATATATATATTATATATTATGTATATATATATAGTTATTTTATATATATATATATATATATATATATACTTATATATATATATATTATTATATATATATTATATAGATATATATATATATATATATATATATAATATATAATATATATATATATATATATATATATATATATATAGTATGAAGTGTGCATAGGAAAACGGTGATTTTATAGTGATATTTTAAGTTGGGGGACGGCAGTCACTGAAATCCCCAAAAACATTAACATGGAATATCTCCGTAAATATTCGTCCAAATGAAATTTGGGCAGATAAAGTACATCAAGACGAAGATAATGGTACAAGTCCCATGTAAATTGGTCAAGTATAAAGGAAATGGAACCAAAAAGAATCGTTTGAGTCATGCGAAATTAGGCCGACTTATTTTTCCGGTACTCGGAGAAGAGCAATTTTGCGGAAGCCGTTTTGGCGACACTTTTTTTCACCTTTTGCTAAATTCTTTATAAATGGATAATAAGTCCTTTTTAAGGACAAATAATATTACATAGAAATATTTATAGAAATATATAAAAATGTATTTTTAAAAGAAATATTAGTAATGGCTTTTACTAATATTAATTTTTTCCTTAATACATGGCTAGCTAACCGATCGTTTGATTATTCAGTTATTTAAGGCAATCCAATTAATGGTTGTTTTAAAATGAGTTGAAAACTCGCGCAACTATATATATTATATATATATATATATATATATATATATATATATATAATAAAATATATATATATTATATATATATCATATATATATATATATATATATATATATATATATATATATATATATATATATATAGGCCTATTTATAGTTGGTTGACTCCAGGAGCAAAAATCAATAATTAATGTATCGTTATTTTAATAATTTTAGGGTAAATACATTAAATTTTGGGGTAACCTAACCTAAACTAACCTAACCTAACTTAACTTAACCTAAACCCTAACCTAACCTAACCTAACCAAACTTAACACCAAAATTAACCTAACCTAATATTAAAGGAGTCCACCACTTATAAATGTCCATATTTATATAATATATATATATATATATATATATATTAATTATATATATATATATATATATATATTATATTAATATAATATATATATATATATATATATATATATATATATATATATAGTGCTGTGTGTTAATATAGAGGGGAAGAGAGAGAGAGAGAGAGAGAGAGAGAAGAGAGAGAGAGAGAGAGAGAGAAGAGAGGAGAGGAGAGAGAGAGAGAGAGAGAGAGAGAGAAGAGAGAGAGAGAGACGAGAGAGAGAGAGGAGAAGAGAAAAAATAAATAAATAAAAAGCAAGAGAAGGAACAAGAGGAAAACATTAATAATAAAACTGGAAAAAATAATTTCAGTTTCTTCAAAATTAAATTTAAATATTTACATTTTACAACGAAGCAAAAGTTTGATATTAGATTTAAAATTCATTATAATTTATTATTATTATTATTATTATTATTATTATTAATTATATTATTATATTATTATTATTATAATTATAATTATTATTATTATTATTATTATTTTAAATTTTTATTTTTTTTATTATTAACATCTTTAAAATATAAGATTAATTCTAAAATTATTATTATTATTATTATTATTATTATTATTATTATTATTATTATTATTATTATTATTATTATTATTATTATTATTATTATTAATATTAATATTATTATTTATTATATTATTATTATATTATTATTATTATTAAGACATTAAGAATATAGAGACAGTAAGAAGCCACATGGGCCTGTCGAGACTGTCCCAGTCAACCCACTAACCAAACATGCTCATGCAAATCCACAAAGCACCCTAGGGCTTGTCAAATTGTTGTAACTACAAATCCACCAATTTGGCTTAGTCAAAACTAATGATATATATATGATACCCAAACCATCCACATGATTAATAACTAAGTTTATGGTCAACGCATGCAGGTCTACATTATATAACTACTTAACTAAAAACCTGCCGAATTGGCTTAGTTAAAATATATTATATGATACCCAACCCATCCAATATACCTATCCAACCCTTCTTAAATGTTGCAATCGAGTCAACTCAACAACCTCCTGTGGCAGACTATTCCAAAATTTAACAACCCTATTACTGAATGCATGCTCTCTTATATCAAGATGGCATGTTTTTCTTAATTTTCTTATAATGCCCCCTGGTCACCTGTCCTTGCTCTACTATAATTTATTGGTGTCCGTATTATCAATAGATGTAATATTTTTGTTGTAACTTTTATCATGTCCCTCGTATAATATAAGCCTTTTACAGAAACATTCCTAACCTTCACCTTCCTCATAGCCTCTTACCTCTTCAAACCCAGATATCATCCTTGTTGCCCATGTTGCACTCGCTCTAGCAAATCTAGTCTTTCTTTAAATAATGGGATCAAATCTGTACATCAAACTTCTTATTACTGGATCTAACAAGCTGATTTATACCAGTTACTTGTATACTCTTGTCTGTAAACAACATGCATAATATTATGCTCCCTCTTACCTTATTAGGCTTATATTCTAGTTCCAAACACTGATTAGAATCTTTCAAAATTACTGCTGATCAATCCACACCTAAATCTTTTCATTGCCGTCACAGGACTCAAGCAATCCCCATTCAGTATTCGTAGTTAAACTTTTATTTGAGTAACCTAGGTGAAAGAACCTTACACTTTTTACTATTAAATTCCTTTTGCCACTTATCTGCCCACCAAGAAGTTTATCAAGATCATTGAATCTTTATACATCCTCCACTACTTCCTAACTGTGGTGGCCACTTTGGTACCATCCTGCAAACTTAGAAACCTTGCAATTTAAGTCCCTGGTCTTAAATCATTTTTAAGACATTAAGACATTAAGAATATAGAGACAGTAGAAGCCACATGGCCTGTCGAGGACTGTTCCAGGCAGCACCACTAAACAAAACATGCTCATCCCAAAATCCACAAAGCACCTAAGGGCTTGTCAATAACTTATGTAACAACAAATCCACCAATTTGGCTTAGTCAAAAAACAATGATATATATATGATACTCAAACCATCCACATGCATTAAAAACTAAGTTATGGTCAACATGCAGTTTAAACTTAATAACTACTGTACTAAAAACCGCAAAATTTGGCTTCGATCTAAATATATTATAATGATTACCCAATCGCCATCCATATACCTATCACAAACCCTTTCTTAAATGTTTGCAATCTGGGTAGTCACACCAACAACCCTCCTGTGCAGACTCTTCCAAAATTAAACAACCTATTACTGAATGCATGCTTTCTAATATATCAAGATGCATGCTTTCTTAATCATTCTTCTGTATGGAGGCACCATTGACTTTTTCCATGCAGCTAGAATGAAAAAATATTATTGGTCTCTTTATAATCAATAGATTGTAAATATTTATGTAGACTTTAATCATGTCCCCTCTGAGAAATCGCCTTTCTACAGAAAACATTCCTAAACATCCTTTCCGCCTCCTCAATAGCTCTTACCTCAAAACCCAGAAATCATTCCTTGTTTGCCTATGTTGCACCGCTCATAGCAAGATCTAATTCTTTCTGTTAAATAAGGGGACAAACTTTAGTGCACATATTCTATTACTGCCTACATAGCTATTAATTACAGATTTACTTATTACTTCCTTCTAACTTGTAAACAACATTGCAGTTTATTCCCACCATCTTATTAGCTTTATTTCTAGCTTCCAAACACAAGATTATATACTTTCAAATTACTGCTTATAATCACACACCTAAATCTTTTTCTTGGCCACAGACTCAAGCCAATTCCACCATTCATATCGTAGTTAAACTTTTTATCTTGAGTAACCTAGGATGAAGAACCTTACACCGTTTTTTACTATTTAAAATTCATTGCCACTTATCTGCCCACCAAGAAGTTTATCAAGATCAATTTGAATCTTTATGCATCCTTCATTATTCCTACTGAGGTGGCCACTTTGGTATCACCTTGCAAACTTTAAAACCTTGCAATTAAAGCCACTGGTCTAAATCATTTTAAGAACATTAAGACATTACTACAATATAGAGACAGTAGAAGGCCACATGGGCCTGTCGAGACTGTCCCAGTTCAAAACACCACAACCAAACATGCTCATGCAAATCCACAAAGCACCCTAGGGCTTGTCAAATTGTTGTAACTACAAATCCACCAATTTGGCTTAGTCAAAAACTAATGATATATATAATATAGTATATAATATAATTATATATATATATATATATATTATATATATATATAATATATATATATATATATATATATATATATTATTTATGATCCCAAATCATCCACATGCATTAATAACTAGGTTATGGTCACACATGCCATCTAACATTATAACTACTATAACTAAAAACCGCCAATTTGGCTTCGTCAAAATATTATATGATACCCAACCCATCCATAAACGGATCTATCCCTTTCTTAAATAGTTGCAATCGAACGCTCGACTCTATCAACTACCCTCCTCTGATGAGACAATTCGATATATTTACAAGCCCTATACTGAATGCATGAATATTACTGTATCATCCCAAACGCATGTGCATGCTTCACTTCTTATGTCTAGTATATGCTCCCCCTGCGTGGTCACTGTTTCATCGCTCTACTATGAAAGAAAGCTCCTATTGGTCTCATGTATTATCAATAAAATGTAAATATCTCCTTGTAGACTTGAATCATTCCCCTCTGAGGTATCGACCTTCTCTACGAGAACATTCCATAAACTCCTTCAGCCTCTCCTCATAGCTACTGACCCTCAATAACAGAATACATCGAGTTGTTGTCTTACGTTGCCACTCTCTCTAGCATACCAAGTCTATGGCTGTTTATTCATAATTTGCCCAATACTTGCGGCTATACCTATACTCGCGCGCGTTACACCTGCAGCGTTCATTATACGGAACTCTTACTCTATTTACTCAACCTTGCTCTTGGAACAAACATGCCGTATATATGTTCCATGCCCCAGAATCTCTTATTAGCCGGTGTTTATTATCTAGCAGTTTCCAAAAACCACATGAAAGAATTATCTACTTTCAGATTACTGCTTATAATCACACCTAATCTTTTCATTGATTACCACATTTACTTCAAGCTCTACCCTCATTCATTATACGTAGTCTAAATATCTTTATATATTGAGTAACCGTATAATAGTAAATCAGTACTTATTTTACCAGTTTAACACCTCCTCATTTGCACAAGCTAGTCTGCCACCTAGCAAAGTTCTGATTCAAGGGTATCATTATTGATTATACTCTTTCGTGTAATCTTCACTATTCCGTACCACTGATGGTGGCCACTTTATATCATCTGTAAACTTAGAAACTCATTGCATTTAATCCACTGTCGTAAATTCAATTTAATATGTAATTTATGAGGAAAATTAGTGCCCCAGCACTGAAACCTGTGGGACACCACTCTTCACAATTTCCACTCTTCACTATTTCCCATTTAGTTGTACACTACACATGATTTTCATATTTCGAAAACCACTCTTAATCCAACATTAGTACCACTCCAACGCAAAGTAATAACCACATGCATATTAACTTTTCCAGTCAGCCTTATGTGGGGACCTTATCAAAGCTTACTAAAGTCTAAAATCTTATGACATATATTTCAACTGCATCTCCTCGTGTTCAAATTGCAGTCAGTTAATGTATTCATAAATTGCTAAAAGGGTTTGTACTGCAAATTACCTACCCTTTCTGAAACCGTGCTGGGAGTTGATATTACAATACCTTGTTAATCTTCTAAATATTTCTCTATATGACTTTTCAGTAACTTAGTGTCCAGAACACTTACAAACCAGAGAGTAAGCTAACTGGCCTATATAATTTTCCCAAATTCATGTCCTTACTACCTTTATCTATAAAATAGGCACAACATATTTGCTGTTTTCCAGTCTCTGCGTACCTCCACCAAAAATGTTTATAGAGTCGTGTTAAAAATCATATAACAGTGCCTTTGCTCAATGCTGAAGCGGTTAGCCCTCTTTCGAGAATTGTACCATAATATTCCATCAGGCCTCGCAGCCATTTACCTGGGATCAATAGTGGTCTAATTAAACGTCTTCAATATCTTTTACAGTCTTTAAATTTCAAATTCTGTAAGATTCTAAATTTGTTACATTGCACAAGACACTATCTCGTCTTACCAACATATTATCTAATCTTTCCTCTGTAAACACTGAATGCAAAACTAAGCATGCAAAATTTATTATTACAAGAATTTATTCGAGGGTGAATATTAATTATCTATTATCCTAAATTATTTATTAATTATATAATAAGTTAAATTAATTATTATTATGCTATGTGACCTTATAATAATTATTATTTATTATTATTTTATTATTGATTCATATTTTATTATTATTATTATTATTATTAGTTAATTATTTCTATGAAAGTTAATTGCCCATAACCTTTGAAATATAATGTTTCCAAAAATTAAATTAATTAATGTTTTAAAGATTTAAACTCGTTCTCATATACTTACCAAAAGAATGATTTAATTGCTAATGAAAAAAGTATGTTGCTGATTTGAATTAGTACCTTTAGGCGTGTTATTAGTGAATTATTAATATATTAAGTATCTAGATATATAATATATATGTATTTATATATTAAGTATTGATATTATATATAATAGTATTATATAATATATAATATATATATTATAATATGAATTATATAATATAATATATTAATATTATAATATATATATATAGTAATAATATAAATAGTATATTAATAAGATATGATTAATATTAGATATGAAGGTATCATAATTATTATATTAGAAAACGAAAGATCTTTCAGCGCCAACTATCCGCAGCTAGCTAGAGGGCTTCTCACATACTAGTTGATTTAGCTCAACATACACCAGGAATAATCCAGAATCGCGTTGTTAGAAGGCAATTTGATATTCCGGACCGTGGATAACCGCGAGTGAGTTCGAAGTAAACTTTTGTGGCGAAAGGGACCGATACCGATAGGGCCGATTATAATTCCAGGGCCATCCTCCTAAGAATATTTGAATTACACACACTCAATAAATATAAATAACTATCATACTTTTAAATTTAATAATAAATATTATTTTTTACTTATATATTCATTTGGTAATTTGTTATATACAGAGGTTCACCGGCCTACCTTGCGCCAGCGAGCTAGCCGACAAATATAATGGCGACTAGAGCGCTTTACAAGCGAGACGGTTATAAAGAATTTCTGCACGATGCATGCGACAGCCGAGTTACTGTAGACATCGTAGCCCAATATGAATTGTTAATTGGTTATATAAACTCAAAAATATTCTAATTAAATAACATCAATATTCAATTATGACAAGATAAAATACCATACATAACTGCTACATACTTCACGTAGTTCAATAATTTCATAACAGTAGAGTAACAGCAGACTGTATACAAGCAACCTACAACTAACTCTCTGTGTAACCGAAAGCTGTTCATTTCACATACAATGTGACAAAGTGATATGATTAAATCTCTTTATACCGTACGGATATATAATCAGTAGTACATACTTATCAACTTAATATATATTATACCTATT
>JABUQX010046475.1:72500-75000 GCA_015478945.1 Trachelipus rathkii
GGTATGTATAACCGGTGGAACTTCAGACATTGGGCGGAAAACAAACCCCCGTCTAACATTCACTAGCCATCACCAGGTCTCATACTCAGTCAACGTTTGGGGTGGTATACTAATAGTAGGATTATCGGGCCTTAGGTCTTCGAGGGAAAATTTGACAGGACGCGTTTACCTCTATTTCTTGCAGGACCGTCCTTGTTCCTCCTGAGCTGAAATACCTTAGAAACACAACGAGAATATATTACTAGGCATGATTGGGTGCCCAGCACATAATGCAGCTATAGTGACGACCTACCTCGACAGAACCTTTCCGTGAAAATGAATCAGAAGATCTGGTCCATTTCCATTGCCTGCGCGTTCACCCGACTTAACACCACTACTACTTTCTGTGGGGGTATCTCAAACATAACGTGTACGCTGGGTTTAATGACCCAGTAACCTCGCCCGATGATCTTCGCCGTCGAATAACCAACGCATGTAGGGGAATCAACCCAGCGTCACTGTTATTGGCATGCAATGAAACCTGGCGCCAGAGGGCTGAGGTATGTATTCACGTGGATGGAGGCGTCTTCGAACAACATTTGTAAATACTGTATGTACAAGTTGAAACGACCTGACGTTCTTCTCCCTTCTTGCATGTTGTGGATAAGATTCATAGGTGTAAATCTGTTATGATACTATTAACGTTATTACATTACATGTATCGATATTATGAGCTGTCTTGAATACCATTGTTTTCTTCAACCTTTTCACATTCACGTTTAAAACTATTGTTGGTAACATTGACTCGTTATGGGTACATCGCGTGGAAACGAAGAACTGTATCAAAAAATGTCGAGAGGAAGAGCCCACCTCATTTTTTATGTGCATTTCACAGAAGCCATAAAAAATATATCATCCCATTCGACATTCGCATGTTTGTGCACGGTTATCGTATTGCGCGGTGCGAGACACCAACGTAACAGAATTCCCTCCTTCCTTACATGAATTAAATTAATCGAACCAATATTCTACATATTTTCCATACTTAAACATTCCCGTACGGTGATACACCGCTGCAAGCAAACTCGTGAGACACCCTGTATGTTTATATATAATATATATATTATTATATATATATATATATATATATATATATATATATTATATATATATATATTATATTATATATATTATACATATATATATATATATATATATATATATATATAATATATATATATATATATATATATATATATAATATATTATATATATTATTATATTATATTATATAGTATATATATATATATATATTACCGGTATAATATATTAACAATGTAAAGGTTATGCACAGGACTTCCACTATTTTCTGAAAATATTCTGTCCAAAATCAATTATATCGAATATGTATATAAATATTAATCTATAAATTAATATATAATAATAATAATAATAATAATAATAATTTTAATAATAATAATAATAATAATAATAATAATAATAAAATATTAATATAATATATATAATATATATATTATATTATAATATACGTAATATTAATTGTATATATAGGTTGATATATATATATATATATATCGTTTAAACTTAGAATTTTTTCAGAAAATATGTGAAGTTCTGTACTATACCTTTACCAAATTCACCGGTAATATTATAACAGACTGCGGATATCCGACCGGATATCCGGCCGGATATCCGGCTATCCGGTTTTAACTTCCAGCCGGATATCCGGTATCCGGCTATCCGGTTAATTCACATCCGGTACATCCCTAATATATATAATATAAATTATATATATATATATATATTATATATATATATATATATATATATAGATATTAATATATATATATATAGTATATATAATATAATATATATTATATATTATATAATATAATATATATATATATATATATGGCATTTATATATATAAGCAGGTAATAAAAAGTACTTGAACATAAAAAACGTACTAAAATGGTTGCTAGAGATGGCATAACTCGTCCAACGATTTATAGATTAACGTACTGATTCTTACTGAAGCAAATTATTTCAAAAAATGAATGTTCTTTAATATATGATATATATATATATATATATATATATATATATATATATATATATATATATATATATTATATTATATATATTATATATATATATCTATTATATATATATATATATATATATATATATATATATTATATATATTATATATTAATTAAATTTATATTATAATATATATATATATTATATATATATATATAATATATTATATAATATATATATATATATATATGATATATTATAATCAGTGTCTAAAAGCTACATCATGTAACTCGAGAAACGCAGCACCTACAGTAAAACAAATATATTATTTGGAATCAGCAGAAAATATTAATGAATGAGTTTTATTATATATTTTTTTTTTTTTCATTTATTCGTCGGAAATATTTAAAAAAGAATTTTTATTTTCCCTATTTAGGGGGCTCGAGCCGACGGATGA
>JABUQX010046476.1:0-12515 GCA_015478945.1 Trachelipus rathkii
GTTTTAACAAATTGCTATACACATTAACTATTAATATACTAATAATAGTTATACATATATATAATAATATATATATAATATAATTATATTTCTTAAAGAAAAGTAAAGGTTAAATAACTACTTATAATGCTTACTTAAGTCTAATGTTTTTGTTTAAATATTTAAATAAAACATAGTAGTGTGAACTTAATTACTGTTATTAATTTACTATATAAACTACTCTAATATAAATTTATTTATAATATAAAAAATATAAAATCAGTCTACGAATTAACATAACAATTTATAATATCTTAAATTAGATTATATTATAATAATTTTATTACTGTAATTGTCGTCATAATAATATAGTCTAAATCACTATATACCACTATATTTATATATATAATTAATATATATATATAGTTAAATCATCCCATAAATATTAGATTAAAATCCCTAAGTCTCATATAAAGCAGCTTGACATAAATTAAACTGCAAATACCTATAAAATCAAAGTATTTAAAAAAATATATTTTGTTCTTTATATTGATTTCATTTTTATTATAAATAAGTTTCTAATAACATGATAGAAATATCTTATATGGAAAGGATGAATCGCAGGAGCTCAACTCAAATGAGGAGGTACTCGACTAGAGATATTAAATGGTAAGAACCAGATTTTATTATTATTTTATTATTTTTTAACAGTAATTTCATAGTCAAATATATAAAAATATTTACCTTGAAATATGAAAAATTAATTTAACTATGAAAAATAAGATATATATAATACCTATTATATACCCTGATAATGCTAATTGATATACAGGTTATTTTTGAAGATATATATATATTGATTTACATTAAAAGTTTCAAAGCTAAAAAGTATGATTTAAATATATATCAGATATATAATATATATATATTATTATAAAATATAAACTATAATATTATATTAAATACTAATATATATAATAAGTAAAATAAACACATGACTAATTAAATAAATAAATTTAAAAAATTGTAATTAGAGACTACTTTTTTTAAACATAAATATATCCCTATAGTGATTTATTTCTCACATGATTTTAGTAACTATATATAAAACTCTTAAATCATCATAACATCCTTCACTGTAGTGTAATTGGATTAGTACATTAGACACAATGACGGAAGACGAAGATTTAATTGCAACTGATAACAGATATCTAAGATTTATTTGATTTCAGTGATTCGAAGTTGATTCGATGGCAATAATGACATTAATTTATTTAAATATGTATTTAACATTTATTTAAATACTCTAGAGTGTTTATAAGCTTAGTGAAATCTAAAAGTATAGTAATAATATATACTGAGAATGGATACAATCAGAATAATGTGGATGATATTTAATTATTAATAATGTAATTAAGATCACAAGTTTCTAAATACTAAACTTATCTAATCTGTATATATATTAAAATACATTATATAATGAACTGATATTATTAGCTAACTATTAATCTATAAAGTATGACTAACTACTTAAGTGCAAATGGAGGACACTGACGATACCGAGAGGATAGGGAGGAGTAGGAGGAGGAGGAGAGCAGACATGAGAAGAGAGACGAGAGAGAGGAGATGAAACTGAGTACTTGGAAGAGAGGAGATAGATAGCACATAGACTTCATTTCAACTGAGTTATAGATTACAAGTATCACATTGTTTAATTAAAAATCAAAATAATTGTGATGAGGTCTGTGAATAGATAAAGCAACGTAAAATGACGTAAAGGACGTAACGGCACAATAGGACGGTGATCACACGCTCATAATGTAAGGTTATATAATAGGTGGTGATGGTGTGGCCACTTCGAACCAATCAGGGGCTAACACTCACTCAGACTTCGCAGGGCCTATGGCTTGGGTTCCATTACGTCGCCATCTACGCGGGTTAATAATCGTAGGAGGGGCACCACAGTGGAGCAGCCCTACCGAGCGTTTTTACTGATCCACTTTAGAAGACTAAAGGACCGAAAAAAGACGTAAAGAAAAGGGAAGAGCGCTATTAGCAGCCGCTTAGCGTCAATGATGAGGACGTGCGGGTGGAAAAAACAGATAAAAAAAAAAAAAATACCTACACTACTTCATATCTTACACTATACATGTACTTGAGCGCTCAACGTCTTATTACGTCTTTAGGGAATTAGGCGAGAGAAACTGATAATACCAATAAACTCAGGTTTATTTACGGAGACCGAAAAAGACGTAAATATGAATGCTAAAAGGTACGATTAAAAGACTTGTAAAGAACGTTATTTTATAGCATGAGTCTCCGGGGCAGGAGGTGGGGCGATGAAAGCAGGTAACACACCGTATCACTATGACGGTCAACGCATCCATTAAGTCCCGCTGGAGTCACATCATAACACTGAGGTATAACATTTTTATTATTACATACTAAAATAATATAATGGATTATTAAAGGAAAAGGGTTCACAGAGTAGTTTAACTTTCACATTATGACATCTGGTGGCTACTTGGATCTTATTTAAAGATTAACTACATTATTATATAATTAACTAAACAATGACCTTTATTAATTTTGATATTATCATGTAATATTAAAGATTAGCTATTCTAAAATGGTATATAATCTCTATATGGGGTAAGGACGAATATGTTACTTAATTAAACATATATGTGAACTTTAAAGAGAAGAAAAATAATTCCATATAATAATAATTATATTACAAATTAAAGAGAATTGCGTTGGGAAGTAATTATATATATAACCCTAGAGTGGGTGTGGAATTTAGTGTGATCCCATTTCTTTTTATATATCTACATTTATATATTTATATTTTTTATATATATATATATTATATTAATAGTATATTATACGTCTTGTTGATGCTTTATTAATTGTATATGCATTAAGTATATAATGTTTATTTTTATAAATATCTTGAATTTCTATATAAAACATAATATAATTAAAACAAGAAGTGTACCAGTGGTTCTTTCTTTTTACTGATGTATACTTCCATTCGTGTGATACCGAGTATATAGCGTTATTCTCTTTTGCATTAATCATTCTGATACTGTACTAAGACGCAGAAGCACACCACTTTCATATATAGAACTACGAGATATTTCAACATTTATTCTTAATTGAATAAATATTTTCCACCAACGATTTAATTGATTTATATCATAAAATTGTTTGATATTAATTATTATAATATAAATATTGTTCCTATTCTTCGATGATATAATTACATTATTTAAGTATTTAAATTTAGTTTTTATATTTTTCGTTTTTAAAATTAGAAAACTTTAATTATCTTATATAAGAGTTTAATATGATTTCTATTAATAATAACTCATGCGGGCTCCTCTTCTCAAAAAGAATACGGAGATACTCTACACGAGAGTAAAGGGAACGATAAGTAAAATCCAATGTTGCGCTTGTAGAGAGGAAAGTTACCGCACCAGATTGTTAGAAACTATATATACAGACCGCAGATGAGATCTCTCTAAACTCAGAGACGAGATCGAGGGATATCGTTATCTCGAAACAGCCCGACAAAACATCAACATCGTATCTACAGATATGATAATTTTTGTATGAAGGCGCGCGAGCTGAAGCATCACAGAGTGTGGTTGACTGATCCACAGCAAATGTTGTATTGTTCTACGTGAGTTATCTTCTTCGTTACAACTGGTGCTGCACGCTGGGCCGTCAGACGCGGACGGTGGTGCAGCCAACGAATAGGCGCGGTCCCGCCGCAGGGGACACCGGAGATAGGACCGAGATAGAAAACACTTTATAATACGGAGAGGAGTACAACATTAAGTTACGCGTATAATGATATAAACTTTCCAAGTGTACTTAATACACTTCATAGTGTAGCTAATCTTCACCAACTCTCCAAGTGTACTTAAATGAGGTGTAATATAGCTAGGGGTGTTCTCGAGTAAGCTATATGTTAGAGTAAATAGTATAGCCCTCAATGAAAGTAAAGTCAGACTCATATAAATGTATAAGTAAGTATAAAGGTCAACATGCTGTAGCGGCTACGTACGGCGTCACATGGAGTTGTATGATAGCTTATCGTGTAAGTTAAGTAAAACAAACATGTGTATGTTGTAGTGTGTGTTGTGTGTGTGTAATAGTATCTTTGGATTTCCATATGAATTCATAGCTATCACCCGGGGGAGCGACCTATAACATATACTATTATATAAGTATTCAAGGGAACTAGGGTAATACGGCGTAGCCATGAAAGTTAAAATCGCCAAGGATCAAGGATAACCTACCTATGGGGGTAACCGCAAAAAACGCTCATTTTAGAGAGGAACGTCTTCTTCCTGAGTTATCCACTTTTAGTGAGACTGCGCACGCCCAATTCTTGATTGGGATAATGTCTGGGGGCGGGGATAATATGTACAATCACTTAACCAGGTTGGATTTCTCCCCCCAGAATCATAGGCTGTGATAGAGTGTGGGCAGGTGGCGTAAAGGGTCTCGCGTGAGGGTTCACGAGTTTGGGCGTTTGCAAACGCACAATTGTTTGGTAAGGTACGCCGGAGGTCCGCAGGGGGTGTGGAAGCCTGTATCAAAACCGTGTATGACCCACTATGGCACGGACGACTTCCTGACACCGTCCCTGCATGCTCTAGATGAGTGGGGCGAATGTCTGGACAGTGATCTGATCCATAGCCCGTCGTGCAGTGCTTGCGGCAGGTCGGGAGGTCCCGATGGAGGGGGATTGTCATGCAGTCGCGATCCGAGTAGATTCACTACAGGTTATTAATACACAAAAAATGTCGTAGATGGGTTGAGTCAGGAACATAGGAACTCTTTACTTTAATTGGAGTACAATCAAACGTTTTTTTAAATGAAACGAATGGCCAAATAGATTAGTACTGCTCTGGAGCATCATCTAGCGGGAACCCTTGTGTGGGTCTGCATACTGTGAGAGCAATTAAGCATCGAAAGATGTACAAGATGTACAGGGGGTCATATCGGCACGCTTAAACAACTATGTTCGAGGATATGTTGTTGTCTTGATATCAACCTTTTAGATCACGCATGCTGTAAGAGTGCCTCAGCATCTGAAAGATGTGCACTGGGGTAGTGCAGCTCCGTTAGGAAGGAGATCGTACTTCCCGCATTTATTCCATAGACGGTGTGTAGCCATGCAGCATTCCAACGGCGGCAGCATGTTTTCAGAGTCGTACGAATGAGTCGTTCTCTATGGGGTACCGAATCTATCCTTAACTGCTCGAACAGCCTCTCAGCTGAAGCCGTGTCCGAGCGTACAGGAACACTTATTCGCGGGGAGTAAAGACCTACCGTTGTTATGCCTGAATACGTCGACTTCCAAATGGATTGTGTTTCGGTAGCAAGAATGCTCAATTTGCAAGCAGACCCTTGGGGAATCTGTGTCGTGGTTGTGGCGGCGGGACGGTATATGTCGAGGGAGGTTTCACTGGTTGGGGTCGGGGTAATTTAGGATATTTCCTCAATGAAGGCTCACGTTGACCGGCTCATGTATGTATTTGGGTTTTGGATACATCACATTTTCTGGTGCCTGTGTACCAGGTTCCGCCCAGGCATGTATGTTGGTATGCAAGATGATGCCTTCGCGATTTTTGTGGCGCCTCTGCGTAATGACGCAGCACGTATTAATACAGGTTCTTCACGAAGTGCGTCGTAGCCTATGGCCGTAGTTTTTGTCGGGTCGGCGATCATGTTTTTCATGAGCCGTTCGCAGGTACTTGAATGGCTCGGGGTTCCTTGCGTGACTAACCCACGTTTCAATCGTTGTGTGGCGTAATTGTAGAACTACGCGTGCAATGTGCCTCGGTTCTATTCGCTCGTCCTTGATTGGGCAGACGGCTACGTTGAGCTTGTTTGTTATCACTGATCAACTGCGACATGAGTTCTGCTTGACAGTTGACGGCCTTAATCCGTTTAACAATGTTTTTATCACGGAATGATCGCGGGACGTCAGAATCGAATCCCGGTGGAGATCGCTGTTGTATAACCTTCCTGACATACATACCTACCACTCGCCCCAAGGTCTAGTTACGTGCGTCTATATGTTTCCTATATTTATTGCGGTGACGCAAACTGCAAGCGAATTCTCATTTCTGAGCTAAGTGGGGGGGGGTTATGGGTTAACATTTAGTTATTGACTTGATTCGTTGCTGTCGGGTGGGTTTGTGTTGTGGAGGGGATTCACTGAGTGGGGCTTTTCAGGGGGATTTTCCGGCTCTACGAGTGACATTGATGGACTAGTGGTATGGTGTAGACATGCGTTATTTTTTGGATAGACAGACGAGTATATAATTAGTATTTAAATATAATAAACTGATATATTTAAATGTATATTGATATAAGTAGTAATAGGGTTATAAAATAAGGAGTGTCATGAGCTAATTTTTCGGTAAGGTGAATAAAGGTAGTCGCTAACTATATAGTACCTAATTTAATATATAGATCTATTATTATATCTATATACTATATATCTTATTTGTATTTAGGGGCTTAGAAGTGTTATATTGCTTTGTTGAGTGAGATAAAATCAACTACTTAAAAGGAGCATAAATCTGGCGTAGTGAATATTTTTTTATAAACTGAAGAATGAAGTTTAAATAATACAGTTTTGGAGTATTTACTTGCATCAAGATTGAACAAATTAGAATCGTGACTGTCATGGCGATGATAGTATATTAAAATCTTTAAGATATGAGTGCTAACGGGAGTAATTTTAGATTCAAGATATTGTGATTATGAAGAATTGTATGCATTTATTATTTTCCATTTTTTGAAATATCAAAGATATATGGAGGAGAGCAATTTACTGTTGTTGCAACCAAAACGACCACTTTATCAAAGTAATTTCAAAACTTTCTTTCATTGGAATTTCGTGCCAGCTTAAACTGCAAAGTTACGCTATTGTTATTGTGTGTAGGAGTATATGTGAAAGAAATTGTGTGTATGAATGTGACTTTGAATGTAAGACAAAGTGGAAGAGTGTGCATTTTTTTGTGTGTAGTTATTAGTGAAAGAGATTGTGTGTATGGATGTGACATTGGATGCAAGAGAAGGTGAAAAGGTGTATATGCTTTGTGTGTGGTGTATGTGAATGAGAATGTGTGTGTATGAATGTGACATTGGATGCAAGAGAAGGTGAAAAAGTTTGTATGTTTTGTGTGTAGTTATTAGTGTATGCGGAAGTGATACATATATAAGTGGATGTAAGGGACGATGAAGAAGCATGTAGTTTTTTTGTATAGTTTTTAATTTTATTGTGTATGAATTTGATTGTAGAATCGTTATATTTATCCTTGTTACTGTATGTGTAGGAAAGTTTGGAGAATATTACAATGAATTAGTAAATGTGTATACTTTAGTGTAAGAGTGTTACATTGAAATAAAATATGTAGTGTGCATGACTAAGCACACTTCTTAAACTGAGAGTATATATTGAAATTACAATGTATGAATGTGTATGTAAAGGGGAATGCAATGAAAATGTATGACTGCCTTCAGTTTCTAACTTTCAATGACAATGTTTCTTTTGAAATTACAGTGCATGAGTGTGTTTGAAGAGGCGGATGTGTAAGCTGGTGTGCGTGTGTGTATGTATGTGTATGTGTGTGTGTGTGTGTATGATGCATACTGTTTCTTTATTATATTTGCTATGCTTTCTTTTTCATAGAACCAAAAAATAAGGAGAAAACTTTAGAAAACTTTTCAGTAAATTTATCATTTTAAAATTTTTCTAATCTTAGTTACTTACTGGTTTCCTTATATTAACCTGATAGATCTTTGTTTAAAACTTTGTTTTCTTATTATGTAAACTATATGTCTTTAGCTTGTAAATCTTCTTTTCTTACGTTTCAGCAGATGATGCCCTAAGGTGAATCGTTTATTATGTGAAAAGTTTGTTAACGGTTAGGAGTCTATTCACATGATCAGATGTTGATAAATTACACTGTTGTGGTAATTTTTGTTAAATGATATACATATAGTTAATGTAAAACAATATCAGGTGGATTGTTAGAAAAGGTGTAATAGGTAGTCTTTGTATGCCTATGGATATTGTTTTACTGTCAGCTGAGTTAGTGTGGGAACTATCTGGTTAATCGTCCCCCAGTTTATATCTGTGCTAAGGGTGTAGTTTAGGTTTTGTCTTTGTACATTAATTTCTTAGTTCAGATATACTAAATATTTTATTAGATGTGAAAACTTTGTTAACGATTCCATATATTCAGGGTATTCAAGTTTTTTTAAAGAATTGTGTTTGTAATGTTATGTTTTATACAATATACTCGCAAAACACTGCTCACTTGATCAATAGATGAAGAAGATCACAACTGGACTGTGAGGGTGGTTGGATGGGTGGTTGGATGTGGTTTGAGTTTACTGAATGTTACTGCACTTCAAGGGGTATGATAAGAGCATGACAATGTTTATTTAAAAAATTGTACTTAAACAATCAATATGATCAATTTATGATGGTCATGAGGAGGTTGGATCGATGGTTTTGATTTAGTGATTTACTGCTTGTAGGAGTATGAAGTAGAAACATGACAATTGTTAAGTGGAAAAAATATTGCACTTAATCAATAGTCCATAGAGATACAAAGATGGTGAGGATCGAGGGAGGTATGGATAGTGGTTTGATTTAATGATTATACACTGCTTCATCGGGTTATAGGTAAACAACGGGTAAATTTTGTACAGTGTTTAACAAAAAGAATAATTGTATATTTTATTTACTTTATTATATTTATTTATTTATTTAATTTATTTTTTTAATTTTTTCTTGATGGTTTGAAACATTATATTATTCGACATCCTAAATTACACGGTGTAGACTTGCATAATGAAATAGATGTGTATGTTACCACAAGCTCTTTTACTAAGCACTGACGGCTCAGCACCGGTGCTTGACTAATCAATCTGAATCATTCTCAGACTCCTCTTTCCTCATTCTTCTTTTTATCCTTCTCCTTCTTATCTTTTTCTTCTCTTTCTTCTTCTTCCTCTCTGCTTTTCTTCTGCAGATTTTTTCTCTTTTTTTCAACTGGGGACCTCCCTCCGGTGGGGTCCCTGGCGATCGAATCCGCTGACTTCGTCTCCGACTCAAACTCCATATGTTAATTTCAGTTTCTAACGATATTTTTTCTTTAATTTTTACCGGGGGAGCGTGCCCCTTACGGGGTGAGCGACAGAGGAACGTAATCTCTTCCGACAGCTTTTAGCGTCACTCATATAGTACATACGAAATTTTACTGCGATAGTTAATGCTAACAGGGTTTTCAGAAGCAGAGATTGTGACCTTGGCGCTAAAGGGGCAGCACCCCGCTTAAGGGATGACTAGGGGTCACAAAACTCGCTATGATAAGTTTATCACATACATAGATTATATACCAAGTTTGAGATAGCTCTATTTCTTCCTAGCGAAAAGGGTGGCGCGCAAGTGGCTACATAGTACTACATCACATTAATTGAATGTTACTTATTAGTAATATGTTTCTTTCGATATATTCTTTCATTGTAAAATGCACCAGACCACTAGAAATGACGATTTTATAACAGGATTTAGGGGTAATCGAAATCAGATAAACGATTGGATCATACAAAAAACGTGATGCTAGACCAATATTTAAAACCTTTCTAGGAAAAAAGAAAACAAAGGTCCCTTTGGGGGGCTCCGCCCCTTTTTGGGGAGCTAAACCTCTGAAAACGGTCTTCTAGACCTTTAATTCCGGTCCATCCGACCATTAAAAACACTAGGTTTGACTGTATCAAACGTAAAAATCTAATGAAATGATGAAAATTTCCAAAGTCAGATGCCGACATGACTGGAATTTCAAATGAGGTAGAAGAATGGTATTATCATAGTCTTTGCTTCCGTGCAGGCTGCTAATTGGAAAATCCGAAAATCTCGCGTGATTGGCGAATCTTGACCTGAAATTATGGACAAAACGTTAATTCAGTGTAGTCCTAAAGAATGCCGAAAGACGTAGCCAAAAAATGTGAAAGAAGGACAATTTAAACGGATTAGGTTGCCAAGTGTTAGCGGCCAAATTGAGCAAGAACGTTAAAAAGTAGCAAATTCCTCCAAGAAAATGAAAAAATTAGTAAAAAGTACGCAAAAATGAGCAAAAATTAACGGATTAAGAGGTGAGATTTTAGCGACAAATCTGGGCTTCCGTACTTTTGCGGTAGTTTCCCTCTACTATCTTTATATATACTATATATTAATATATATATATCTTACATTGTGATATATATATTATATATAATAGGTATATATTATATAATGATATATATTATATTATACTACTATTATATAATGCCTTAGTCATAATATAGCGTTATTATATTAACTAGTATATTATCCTATTGTACAATGTACAGTATTTTGTGAGCTATTAGTAGTGTGTAGGTAGTATATATATAAGGCTATATATACTATATATTATTTTTTTTTTCTTGTAAATCTACTATCTATAAATAATATATTATATTTTAAATCCAATATATATATAACCTAAATAACATATTCATATATAATATAGTAGTTATAATATTAGTAGGAGTGTTATGTATATAATATAATATAGGGTATAGTAGTATATACTCATAATATATATATAAATATATTTTATGAAGGTATTTGTTATAATATATAAAAAAAAGTATTAATCATCGCAATTGCCGAAAAGGTAGCTTTTAAATAATATGTACAATGTACAGTATTTAATCTATTTTTTATTATTTCTTATTAATGTTATTATATATATATAATATACTATATTATATATATATATCAGACATGGCGAATCCAACTAGGGCTGCCTCGGGGCTTACACCGAGGTTATCATTATGAACAGATCGATTTTCTTCAAATTACTTTCAGCTCTCCGATAAAATCTCTTATTTTTTTCCGTTTATTTTTATGTTATGCAATAGCCATATTCGCTTTCCCGGATAGACTCATTTAAAATTAAAACTTTCTATTAACGTGTATTGTTCTTCTATTCAAGGAGAGAAACTCCCTAGGATGGGCTCTTCTAGCATTCTCAGGGATCAATGACCATGAAAATTGTACACTACAATGTGCTGAACAAAATATTGCAAGTTGTTTTTTCCTAGTCTAAAAAGACATCGTATTTATTAAAAAGATATTTAGTAAGATAAGGATTTATGTTACTTAAGAACACTCTCAGAATGCCAAAAATTAAGATTATTTATATTACTAATATCCTCAGCCGAAAAAACTAACTTGAAATACCATAGTTAAATTTTGAAATTTAATTTTGAATTTTAAGAAAACTTTAATTGGCATAACAGTGAATGATGTGAAATATAATTTGGTGTTTTATATAATATATAATATATATATATTATATATATATACGTATATATATTATATAATATATTATTATATTAAGTATATATATATATATATATAATATATATATATATAATATATATTATATTATATATTAAGAGAGAGAGAGAAGAGAGAGAGAGAGGCCCGAGTAAAGTAAAAGTTAATAATGTCTTGATATATATATTATATATATATATATATTACTATTTATATTTATATAGTTAATATTATATATATATATATATATATATTATACTATATATCATATTATTATATTATACAGGCGGATTAAGTATATTTTTTTCTTTCGTTCTCTCTCTCTCTTCTCTCTCTTTATTCTTTTTTTTCATCGCACTCGCGCGATCTAACTCTCTCCCTCCCACACTCTCTTCCTCTCTAATATATATATTTATTATATATATATATATATAATATATAATATATATATATATATATATAATATATATATTTATATTTATCTATATAGAATATATATATATAGGCGCTATATATCATATATATATATATATATATATTATATATATTATATATAATATATAATACTATATTATATTATATATAATATATATATATATATATTTATTACTATATGTCACGTATTTAACACAGAATTGATTCATCATTACAGATATTATGATAATTTGGTAAGACTTACTTTACGTTTCTTTAACTTAAACATTGATATCGATGAGTACTTGTTATTGAATTTATGCTTTTCAATTAAGGTATGGAAATTTAAATTATATGTTCCATTAAATTTGTTATCCGAAATAGTGCATTAATAACAAAAAAAGTGTTTATTTTGAGTTTATTTTTTTTAAAAAGACAGACTGCTTTATCACGAAAAAAGAGTGAGAAGAAAAAAAAAACCCTCCAAATTAATTGAAAATGTTAAATTACGAAATATAGTTTAGTGATATACTGTCTTCAAATTCTCTGCCGGTTTTCGAGAGAGGACACAGAGAGTCATGGCAGAGCCTTTTATTAATTGAGTTGAAAAAATAGGCAATTCATTCCAATGCAATGGATATTACAGCCTTTTTGTTTAAAACTTTACATAATCTTTTATATGTTATTCTGTCGATTGTATATATTTTAGATGACC
>JABUQX010046477.1:0-44064 GCA_015478945.1 Trachelipus rathkii
TCATAAGGCGATTAAATACCAATCAAATTTATACTAATCAAGTAAGAGCGAATTAAATTTTTAAAAATAATCTAACTTACGACTAGCACCCTACCGAATTAAACTTGAACACTATAAGATATTTGGTGACATACTACTATAAGACGAAAATATAAGCAAGAAAAATCACCAAATATCCATAGCAGTAACATCATCCAACATATAGCATTAATATTTATACTCAAATATATATATAATACTAACTTATAAGAACTATCAGAAAGGACCTTTTTATTTTTCAAAGAATAATTTTTATTTAATTTTTTTAAAAGAATGTTTGTTTTAAAAGGGCTAGAATCCATTCTATAAATTGTGAAAAATTCGTAGATGGAGGACATTTTTCATAAATGATAGGCCAGTTAGAAAGAAGATAAAAAATGGGTTTTGTGAGGTAACATATAAACAGGAATTATTAATAAATAAAGAGAATTAATTTTCATATTTCATATATATTATTCATTATTATTATTCATTATTATTATTTTATTTATTATTTATATTATTAATTATTCATATATTGATTATTTTATTTATTATTAATTATTAGTATCTATTATTATTAATATTATTATTTTATTTCATATTGTATTATGTATATATTAATATACGATTACTCAGTTTTATATGAACATCATTAGAATAGTATATAATACATATATATACTAATATTATATAATATATATATATATTATCTAGATATAGTATATATATATATATTATAATATATAATATAGATATATATATATATACTATATTATATACACGCCTGTAGATATATATACGCCCCCTATCACCACGAGCTTTGCTCTCACACTCTGATAATGAATATATAGGCCTAGAGATTTTACTGACGACGTGATTAAGACCGATATATATTTCACTGATATATATTATATATATACGCGAGCGCTCCTCGCACCTGGCTATCCTGTCAGGATCGCTTTTATCAGAGCTTGCATCACTATATATATTATACATATGTGAAATCGAAGCATTAAAAACACACTCCGGTGTTGCTGGCTACCAAAACCATTGTATTGCCATATATAGTATATATATATGCAAGATAAAATATAGCAGTTTATACAAACAGCGTCCCCATTTCATATATATATGTATATATATATTAAAGAATTACAACATATATATTATATATATAATATTATGTAAATATATGATATAGTGTGTGTGATATTCTATAACATATATATATATAATTACAGTCATACATGCATTATATATATAAAGATTAGTGTATATATATACATGTATCATTTTTACATATGTATAAAATTCTATACACATGTTAAACCAACTATTACAACCAAATGTTAACTATATATATGATACATATACATGTATATAACCTTACTATACACGACAATATCCATTTAACATATATATAATTATTTAATATATATTATAATTTGTTTATCTATATTATATATTTATTTACCGTTCTCCAGTTTTATTATTATTATTATTATTATTATTATTATTATTATTATTATTTTATTATTATTATTACGATATATTTTATTATTTTTCATTATTATTTATTATTATTATATGTATTATTACATTTTATTATTATTAGTTTTACTATTAATTATTGTTATTCATATTATTATAATTTAATTGGAACCCCTATTGGACTACATTGAAGCCCTGGGGTCCACTGGGGGCTAGATGAAGCTCCTTGGGTCTAGTGGATGAGGTTTGGGGGGGCTGGAAGTGGGCACTGATAATCTGTGTTGGTTTCTGAAGACGGTGTTTTGAAGGGTGAGCTTCCACTTCTCTTGAGTATCACGTAGTCAGAAGCAGCACGCAAGCTGTGACTGAAAATATACAATCAATATAATAATAATAATCAGCATAAAATAATAATCATAATTAATAATAATAATAATCAATAAATATAATAATAATATAATAATAAACAGTAATAAGTACAAAAACTTCAAACACTAAAATTTTAAACATGAATATAAACATTCATTTTTAAACACTAAAATATTAAACAAGAATTTAAACAATAAATATTAAACATAACAATAATAATAATATAATGTTATCATATTCAATAATAATATAATAATATATAATAATAATAATAATAATAAAATATCACCATATTTATATTTATTAATATTATTATTATTATTATATATTCATTATTATCTATATATTAATTATTATTATTATTATTATTATTATTTCTGCTTGTTGATTGGAACAAGTTCCTTGGAAACTCAGTTAAATTTAACACCCAACACCTTGAAAGTTAGTCAATTTAGCATTCCTTTCTCATCTACATCAATTTTTTTTAATGATTTTGATGACCTAATTGGAGTTTCTTATCGTAAGGGTGTCCAATGCTTGTACTGGTGATAATATTTGACCCACAATAGGGTTCTATCCAATAAAAACTTTGGTAGGGCACGATACCCTGCTGTTATACCTATTAAATCGAAAATCGTTAACATAATTCGTGTTTAGTTTGGGAAATCTTAATTAATATTTCCTACTAATAGTCTTGCGCCTATCATTAGAAGAAACTAGAAAGCGTGGTCTTGTGTAAGTTCCAATTCTCAAAGCAAACTTTCAACTTCAGAAAAATTAGCATTTTAAGCTTTACGCACTATATCAATCTTTAGATAAAGTTTCATTAGTACCTCTAAATAGGACAATATAAATTCGATCCATCAAATAAATGGAGCAGAGATACTTTCGACCAAAAACATGTATCAAACAATCAATCAAAATTATCTACCAATTTCTGAAGGAGATATTTAAAGGGAATTCCTTCACAATATCTAAATATATATCACACTCTATATGTAAAAACTAAATTACTGTATTTTAACAAATTTATATAAAGCCGGAAAGGCATAATTATCAAAAGTGCTATTTAAAATATATTTTTAATGCACTTAAGATTTTTCGTCAATAATCTGTCAATAGTTTACCATTTGGAATATTTTGCCTTGTCAAATAAAGATAATGAAGAAAGTTGGACAAATTTTTCCCTTCGTTCATCTCTTGTACAAATTTTTAAAAGTTTCGTCCAAACCCCAAAAGACTTGTCCAACCAATATTGGCAAGCTTAAAAATATTAAGTTTGACAAATCTTTAGACAAATCTTCGACAAGTTTAAATTTAAAGTGTCACTAGAGTGCCATTCAATTTTATAGGATTTGAAATAGGCTTCTCAATAGGATCACTTCATCCAAGTAAAATTAAATACTTTAAACGTTGAATTATTTCACATCTTATAAATAAACTTATAAACGTTTCACTTCCTTCGCCAGTTCTACAGTCTCTCTCTCTCTCTCTCTCTCTCTCTCTCTCTCTCTCTCTCTCTCTCTCTCTCTCTCTCTCTCTCTCTCTCTCTCTAATTCAAACAAGACAAGCATTCTTCTTCTTCTTAAGATACAAGTTTCACCAGGTTCTAGTAAATTTTTGAATTCTTGTCAATCACTCTAGTTATAAAAGGGTATCACCCTTTTTGTTTACAGTGGCTAAGAGATAGATAGATAGATAGATAGATAGATAGATAGATAGATAGATAGATAGATAGATAGATAGATAGATAGATAGATAGAGAGAGAGAGAGAGAGAGAGAGGAGAGAGAGAGAGAGAGAGAGAGAGAGAGAGAAGATCGATTAGCTATTTTGAATTATTATTTTATTTAAAATAACTGAAAATTTGTTAATAAAAAATTAATAAATTATAAAGGGTTAAAAATAATTTAATTTATATCATAAAGTTACTGTGTTTTATTTATTTATTTATTTATTAATTTATTCTAATAAAATTATATAATTAATTATTTATAAACTATTTCCAATGATCTCATGGTAGATGTGTTAAAATTTATTAATAATATTTCCCGAATTATTATTCTAAAATTTTAGGGAATTCTTATCTTAGGCCAAACCCTGAGTAGGTTGAAGCCAGAGCCAGCTCCAGATTCGGAGCAGCTTCCGGAGTATGCTTTGGAGGGGTTGGAGTGATAAGAAATATTTTTAGTTTACAATCCTTCTGCATGAGAGAAAGGAGAGAAAAGGAACTGAGCGGATGCGGATGTTTTGAGCCTTTATTAGCTTACCTTTATTTGTTCAGTCTGGGCTTGGAATGTATAAACAGCGACGATTTGTTGGAAACGATTGAGGTTAACGAGCACTAATTCACTGATATCACAGGTTACATCTGACTGGAAGAGCCCCGCAGCTCTGCTTCTCTGTTAATAAAAGTTTTACTCTTGTGCCATGTCGCAGTAGTCATATTTTTTCAATGCAAATCGAGCCAACAGCTTCAGAACTTGGCAAATACAACCTCTCATACAAGATCGTTCAAAAGTTCCTGGGTGAACATGACGGAACGCATACCGACTGTATTTTCAGATGGATGATGACATCATCAGGTCATTGGCATCATACATGTAGACGTACTAAAAGTTACCACATGCTTCCCGAAATCGACCGCAGTACTTGCTGCTACTGTAGAGTATATGGGAGGTAAACGTCTATACACCACGAGTGAGCACATGAATTTTTGTCATTCCAAGGGATATCAAAAATAGGGATCATGATTGCAGATACGGGATTGAATACAGCAAATCGAGAATATATATGGAATCAACCTCCGAATTACTATATCTGCTACAAAAGTCCATCAAGAAAAATTTCACCTTTTTTGTTTGACCAGTGTAAGTTTTCTTTATTTTCCTAAATGGTGACGAATTTGAAATACTATTCGGCCGAATATTTTAGCGAATATTCGTAATTCGGTATTCGCTTTTTTCACTTATTCGGCACATTATTATAACTATTATATATTATATATATATATATATTTTATATTTATATATATAATGTATGTTATATTATATAGTATATATATATGATATATATTATATATATATTATACATAAAGGTTATATCGTTAATATTGCGAAAAAATTAAGTATGAGATATTCCTTGCATAATATAAGATGTGTCAATAAACATTTACAACCGAAACGCCTCGTATTCCCACGATATAAGAACGAACATATTTAACTTGATTAAAATAATAAACAGTAAACTAAATTTTTAAAGTTTAACAAATTCATTCAATTTATTTATATAAGATATACAAATGCCAAAAAAATATACAACAGAACATAGTACAAAGATGGTGCACCTACAGGTTATATACAAATGTTGAAAATAAGCAACCCCAGCGGCAATCCAGGCTCTATTTTTGCGACCATTTAGGCGGATCACGTTCAAATATACCGATGTGTGTGCGAATGTGTCACAAGATACGATTATGCGAGCCCTTAATACTTCGGGACTTTCCACTGTTGCTGTATAAACCAAATGTTTCAGGTGACCTCAAAAGAAATCCAATGCATTTAGGTCTGGGAGACCGCGGGCCATGGTTGTTGTTCCTCGACTATCAAGCGGTGGATATACAGGTGTTCAAATAGTTACGAAGCACTAAATGAATGAGCTGGAGCGCGTCGTGCATAGAATACATTTTCGATCTTATTGTAATGGGACGTCTTCCAGTAGTGTAGCAAGCTCATGTTCAATAGATTGGCGATAACGTATCATAAGCCTCGCTGGTAAAAGTATGGACTATAAAATGGTCGCCAACACTTCCGACCCATAAATTCTCAATGAAAACTGGTGTTGAAGGCGGGCTTTCAACTATTGCATGTGGGTTTCTCAGCCCATAGTGTTGTTGTGGGAACTCGTATGGCGTCTCTGGAAAAGTTTTCCTCATCGGTGAAAATATTTCTGCTAAATGGTGAGGATCGTCTTTCATATTCTTGTTTACTTTCATCTGACCAAAGTACTCTGCTGGAAATCTGTTGGTAACAGGTGCCTGCTGTTTGACTGTGATAAGGGTAAGAAGTTGATTTTTCAAAATACCCTGAAGAACTGTCAATGATTCATGTAGTGGTTGCAGCAGATCTTTCTGGGATTTTGTACGGACTGTTTAAGTTTTGGAGAAACCTGTTCTGTCGATTTGAGTTGATAGCGTGTGCAAGGTCGCCGTTTTTTCATTAGTAAGTTTTTTAAAACTTCTGTTTTCTAAGACTTGAGGAACGTGAACATAGATAATTTGGCGGATGAACGATAGGTAATTTCTTCATAGACGACCATGGCTCTATGATTACCGTTTCGTACGACCGTAAAACAAAAGTGCATATCGCACATTTCACTATTTGTGTAATTCATTTTGAAAATATGACAACCTTGAAACAGAACATTGAAACGAGCGACACTGATAGAATCTGTATTAAAGCGAGATACAACTAGTAAATAACAGGTAGGTAACCTTTTCCTACGGTGATATTTGTGCTTATTATTAAAGGTGGAGATGTGGCACGGGACGGGCAATGGAATAATCTCAGATATGTTCCCAGTAATAATTCAATCAACTTGTATCTTGGAAACGAGGCCGTTTTTGGTGAATGTTTTATTGACACATATTATTTATATTTATGCAAGGATATAATCTAAATTTTTCGCAATATTACGTACACCTGTATAATATATATATATATATTATATATATATATATATATATATACTATAATATTATATATATATATATTATATATATTATATTATATATATTCATATATATTATATATTATTTATATCTATACTATATATATATAATAATATATCATATAGTATTATATGATATATATATATTTTGCTTTAATATCAATTTTTAATAATTTTTAAAATGTTTTGGTTTTTATAGACTTGTATTGAAGAATCGTGGCTCACTTGAAGAAGAATGAGTTCTTCCTTCTTAAAGATATTCCACTCTTTAATCATTCTTCTATCCTGCTCATAGGAAAGTACTTATGAACTTGTCAGAAAGAATTATACTGCTTTTTGAGTAATATATATATATATAATATGATATAAATATATATATATATATATACTATATATATATATATATATATATATAATTATCTATTATATATATATTATTGTATATATATATATATATATATATATATATATTATAAATAATAATATATAGGTGGGTGTTACAGGATATCTGTCTCTCTGATCTTTCTTTCATTCCTCATTTGCCAGATTGGGGGTAAAGTGCCTGTAACAATCATCGGAAAGAAAAGCAATGGAGACTTGACAAACGTGAAAGAAACCCAGCCCTACCGCCCGCTCTGTACATTCAATTAGTAAGCTGTCAGACAGAATCCACCTCGAGCGTCATGGGACCGCGTGACGGACCTCCATAATAAGGTAATCGTCAATGGTAAGCGGTTATCCCCTGGCCAGGTGCGCCCAAAAACATGCCCCATACAAAACCGCATTCTCTCTATATGCACTTTAATTCTCGCCTCTGCCACCCGCCATTCTCTCCTTCAGACATTCGTTTCACACGACTCATCCCTTTTCTCTCGGCTCTCTCCAGGTCGGTTCTCCACACAACTCTCCACTATCTCCGCTTAACACCGCTATCATTCATCCTTTCCACATCACCAAACATCCAACATACTTTCATTTATTCTCTCATTTACACCCTTTCTTCACACCACACTTCTCTAATTAGTTCATTCCTCATTTTATTAATTCTTTTCACATCTAGCATGCCCAAGATTGTCCATCTGACACATTGAACTTTAGATCTATACTTTGTATTCAGAACAATATCTCACTACATCCAATAAGGTAACAACATACTCATGTAAGACTCTAGCTTTCTCAAGACTTAGTCCTTTGACATTCACCAACGATTTAATTGCACCAGCCACCTTCTCGCCATTCACAACTTTCTACTAAACTCTGCATCATCCTTCCACTTCTCATTAACACATACCCTAATAATTTAAACTCAGACACTTGCTCCAGCTGCCATCATCTAACATAATTCACACTGAGGATGTCCTCACTCACAAATAACCTTACTCTTATCTCGTTTACTTTCAAACCCCTTTTACACACCCTGCCAAATTCTCTACCAATCCTCTCAACTCTCTTTCAGATTCGCCACACAGAACCAAATATATATCGCCATATAATAGGTAGGGCACCCTCCCTCCTCTCCATTTCCATCCATTCTAACAACTTCCTCATCCCACCGTCGAATTCTTTTCATAAACCATCCATATACCATGATAACCAGGAGCATAACACAACCTGCATCACCGCTAATTATTCTACAACAATCACCATTGGACACCATTTATTCTTACACCGCTTCACTATCTCATACATACTTTTGATCTCCATTCAGAAGCCTACCACCAACAACATATATCATATACTGCCATTAAGCTTCCTATTAACTTCTTCATAGGCCTGCTTGTATCTAAAACCTAAATATTTATTCTTCTTCTCCCCATTTTCTCAATCAGCTTATTTCGATGTAAAGATTTGATCCCACACATCCTCTACCACTGCCTAAACGCACCTTGTTCTACTCCAATCAGTCCTCAGTCCTTCGACGCACTCTTTCAACCAAAAGACCAGCATATATTTACTTCCTACAAACTCAATAAATTTATTATTTTTTTAATTTATATAATCTTATATATTATATTTACAATTCACCTTTTCTCCCTTACCCTTATATGGTACTATTAAGCTCTCCTCCAATCCTTGGAACTATACCTCCATAACGCTATTATTACACAACTTCCATCCCAATCAAATCACATCTCGGCTCGCCTTCTTGATATTTCCACTAGGTAATTTTCATCTATACACTGCAGATTTCATTCTCAACTTTCTCCTCTACCCATTACCTCTCCTTACTATAACCTCATCCCAAAATCCTATTCTTCTTGCACCATGCCAAACACACACATTTCTAACATCCTCATCATTACTGTTATATTGTGCAGATTTTGAAAGTGGTTCTTTTCCACATCCTCACTCTTTATCAGTTCAAAAAGCAACCATCCTATTCATTATATCTAAGCAAGATTCCCCTTATTCTCATTATTAACCTTTCGCCTTCCTTCCAGAAGAGCTTCTATTCCCTTGTATGTCTGTCCTCATTCATCCTCTTTCAAACTGTTCAATTTACTCTTGTTTTTTAAAATATTTTGCTTTACGTAAATTTTTTTTTCCTCTTATATAATTCCAAGCATTTTTTTGAAATTTATCATTTGCTTTTTATTCATTCACGACGTTTCTTTTTTACCCTTTGAAACTACGCTTAATCACCTCTTCATTCACCAGTAATTTCAACATTCTATTACTTTCCTACTTTACACATCCACACAACTTCCTTTTGCACTACTAAAATGCTTCCTTATTTGCCCATGATTTGTTTCAGGTATCAACTTGCTTAGACATTCACGATTTACATAGCGAGCGTCTAACTACTTATCTTATTGTCTTGCTCACTTAACTTTCAACTCTTAATTCTAACTAGATCTTTCGTAATCCTTCCTCTCCATCAAGCCCCCACTGAATTAATTTTACATAGACCAACATAATGATTCGAATATTCCATTCTGAAACCCCTCACTGGTTTAACATCCAACACATACTTCAAACATCTTCCTTCTTCACCAACACAAAATCAATGCATACTTTTACTTCGATACCATCTTTACCTACACACAACTCTTATATACTTATGGATACTCTTGTGTTTAAAGAAAGTATTACACTTTAACACACATACCTCTCTACTTACAGAATAATCACCTTTCTACATTCCATTTTCCGCACCCAAAACCACTGTTTATAACCATACCTTTCTTTGGAATCACCTATCCACATTCAGGTCCCCAACACTAATCAATCTGAGCTCTACTTTACACCATCCCATCCAGAGCATCATTCAAATTTTCCCAAAAAATCGTACTTCTTCAACAATTTCCTCAGATGGACCATAGTCACAAACTGGGGTTGGGAAAGGAAAAAACAAGCTGTTTTTTTCCGAAAAAAACGGTATTTTTTCATGAAAAAAAACAGCCTGAAAAAACAAGTATTTTTTTGGTTTTTTTTCGTTTTTTTTCAATTAAGTTGTGGAATTTACATGTTTGACACAAAATTTTTTTATTATAAGTTTTAGCAAATATGCTCTAATTTGGACTTTTTTTGGTTCCAATTTCCCAACAAGGTGGGAACTTGAGTTTGTGTTCAAAATTTTTATGGGTTTTCCATTTTTTATTTTATATTCTGAATTTTTTATATTCCATAATATTTTTTTGGTGGTTATTAATGTTTTTCGTTACGTTTCCATCAGCTTCAGTAACATTTTTTATCATAATTTTTAATCAGAATTTAGAAATCGCCGCGTGCAAAAAGTCGTGTTGATATACTTTTAGGAATCAAAGGAGCAAAGGCCTTGCTGAAATGCTAACTTTTTGTTTGTTTAAGGCTTGTAGCAAAGTTTTCAATATCCAAAACGTGAAAAAAGTGATAAAATTTTGAAAAAAAGTGACTGGAATGTTGAAAAAAGTGAAAAAAAAAGACTGGAAATGCTGACAAAAATTACATTTTTTGAGAAAAAGTGAAAAGATTTACAATTTCCATTACTAAAATTCAATATGACTTACATAATATAACATCTATTTTATTTTACAATATTTAAGTGCTAAGAACAATGAAGTAGGTTTTAAATATAAATAATTGAAGATGAAAGGTATATCATAATGAATGTTAGTTTTAGAAAGTCATGATGTAAAAAATGGATATAATACATAAAAATACACTTACTGTTTTTGGTTACAGAAGAAACAACCTAATAATTGTCACAATTAAGGTAAATTAACTTTTTTTTGAAAAGTCTAAATGAGACTGGTTTTCGTTTTTCACAGCCACCTGTAAATTTTCCAATACATCTTTTTTCAGAATGCCTCTTTCTGACATTAGTGACAATCCTTCCAGCATCGCTTGAGGTTAAGCTTGCTTACCTAAAAATCTTTTTCTTCAAGCTTTCTCATCTTTGTCATTAGCTTCAATAACAGTTTGCACTGCTTTCCACTTTTGCTCTGCTCTTCTTTTCATAGCTTTCTTCAGCATTTGTTCATCATCAGAATTTTTTTCCTTTTTTGGTCTTTTTTTTGTTTCCTCTTCCTTTTTTTTGTTTGTTCAGCCTTTGCAGCTTCATCTTCGAGCTCCTTTTTTCTCTTTCTCTATCCAAGTAAGCAATGTATTGTTTATTAGCAATGTATGGAAAGGAGCTCTGGAGTTAGAGAAATAAGGTAAGTTTGTGATCATACATTTTTAGAGCACTTTTAACAGTGATTAAGCATTAAAGTTCTCTCTGACATAGATGACTGGTATTTATAGAAGTTTGCTGAATGTGGAAATGCTCCTTCACATCTGCAATTACCTGTGACAGCGACAGTGACAGCTTTTAACTACTCTTCCCAAGTGTTGGAAATCTTGAAGTGGTTCTGATGGGTCGGTTTTATTAAAAAACTGAGCCCAATACAGATCTATAGTTTTTTTTTTAGACTCTGGTTCAGCTTTTTCCAACTTTATTAGTTTCCACTCATCTAAGAGTATGGTATGTCTGTATGGATTTTCCTTGGCATGACCCTAGCAATCTCAAATATATTTTGGCAGCTTTCCTTGGACAATCTCTCATAGGGATAGCCTGTAAATTTTTCAACAGAGCTCGACACAGATGATTTGTTCACAACATGCTCAACAGATCAACAAAAGTATTTGTACTTGAGCAGAAAAAGTTTTTTTTCCTTTTTCACAAACATTTTCAAGTGTTCTTAATACCTCATAGAAATGGATTTCTTTCCATGGACCATGTAAAGTGTTCAGTATATAAAAAAAGCAGCCTCATTTTTTTAAATAAAGATTATTTGTGAGAATTTTTGACTTGCAAATCCTTCCCAACAGTTTCATAACCAATGATGAAAACAGAATGCAAGAGATGAATTAATGGTTTTTCTTTTTGGAAGAAGCCTGTGGCACTCGTAAAGATATGTGCGCTAGATATAAAGTATAAGCTCTGCTTTCATGTAGTTTTTTTAACAACCTCACAATTTTAATGATATCCGTCTTTTCATCAGGTGGCTTGCTTAGTTACTATAGTAAGAAAATACTTCCTTCACTGCTTCCATTGTTCAAGAACTTTCAGCACTCTCCTTTATGGTAAGCCACCTACTTGAACAATGTTTAATAAACTGATTAATAACGCCAGTTTGTCTTTGAATCTCACTGTAGTCTTCCCATCTGGATGGCCAGTTGTGGAAGAAACGATGGAGGCTAAAGATAAATTCTGAAGCATCTTCACCTAATTCCTCTATACCCTTTAGAAAAGCATTGTGTATTGTATGGATATTGCAAAACTCTATATTTAAAAGTCCTTTTTTTCTTACTATGGTTACTTGCTCGTTAAATGATCTTTTCACTGATTTGTTTACATTTGGACTGTCTGATCCTAACATAAGAACATTTTGTAATGGAATCGATGAGTTATTAAGAGCACAGTTCAATTTTTCCACTAGAATAGAAGCTGTAGCAGTACCTAAGAAAAATGTCTGTAAATGGCTATACATAACTCAATTTTGACTTGTAGACCAATATCTCACACCAATTTCCAATTCTTTTTTCCCTGCAGCATTTGTAGTTTCATCAAACAAAACTGCACAATAAGCATTTCAAGGTCTTTAATAATATTTTTTCTTAAAATATGGCGCCAATGCATCTGAGATCAAATAATGGGCTTTGTTGTTTCCTAAACTGAAATCTTCAGGAACTGCATCTTCTCCAAACATCACCTAATAAATAAATAAATATAATTTTATATATATATATATATATATATATATATATATATATATATATATATATATATATTATTATTATATATTATATATATATATATATTATATATTATATATTATTATATATATAACACAAACAAAAATGTGCCGGCAAGTTGGAAAATGAAGGATATTGAAAAGGTGACTGCGTAATGTTCATATTCTGTTTCACATCCACCTGAGCCCTCAGGGCATGACTTTCTATTCATATTTCAAATCATTTGGCAAAAAAGGATTTTCTTTTTTATGTATTAAAACCCCATATATTGAGACCAATTATGAATATAAGAATCATGGTTTTTTATGTAGTTTTCTAAATTAAATTTTATACAAAAAAAGGAAGGAAAGGCTTAAAGTTGTGTTTACTGAGTAACTCATGACATAGCTTACCTGAAAAGTTTTCACGAGTCCCTTGGCACAAAGCAAAACTCGTGTCTGCGCAACACTTTCACCACACATTAGTTCTCCATAGAGTAAAGTTTTAGCTTCGATCACATACAGTTTGATATTTGCTATCAAGAGGGCAATGGTGTGACTTGTTTATTTTGAATACTTGATTTCCATATTTTGATTTACATTAAATAGCAATAATTGTAATGATCTTTTGTTAATTTACTTTTGCTTTTTGTTTGAACTGCTTTCTTTGAATGTTGTATAACTGCCTGGAAGCCATTTGAGGAAATTTATGCAGTTTCATGCAATAATTTTACAAAACATTTCGCTGTCTGACTGATTTTTTTTCCCACTCATTTTGAAGCCTTGAGTCAGTTCTATCCAAAGAGAATTTAAATTTTTGCTTCCATTTCAAAAATTTCAAATTTAAAAAACTTTTATTTCATTATTAATTTAAAATTAATTTTAACAACCTGAAAATTAAACATTTAATCAATTATTTACCAATGTTTTCCAGTTCTTGAGTTCAAAAACTGTTTTGTAGTTAAACCACAATTTTTTAATGCAGATCGGATAAACAGAAGAAAAAGATATCTCCAAGTAAACTTTTGCCCAAAATGTGAAGAAATTGGAAAATTGCTCAAAAAAGTGAAAAAAATGACTAAGCTAAAAAAAAAGTGTAAAAAAGTGAACGAAAGCCTTTTGTGGTAGACGCTGCAAACTAGTATTTATTGCCTAATTTAGACTAGGAAAATTCTGAAAATATTGCAAAAATAGAAATGATTATTCTAAGGCAGCTAAGCTTAAGAGTTGTTACTGCCCCTCCTTTACCATTGTCATTCTCACACGATAATTCATACGACTCTGAGATATCAGTCATATGCAAAAATTAATTGGGCTATCGCTGATTTAGCCAGTAGATAAGTGCTTGTCAGTAGTCCAGCACAGTAGTATACTCAGTGATGACTGGGTCTGGGGAAACTGGGGGGGGCTAGTGATTAGTGATCAAAGTTGATATTCACACAACCAAATTTTAATTAGTATTCCCGTCATGTCCTTCATTTACAATACTTGTATAATTTTAATTTCAATATTTTTAATTTTTCATTTCTCTATTCAAGTCATTTTTGAGTTTTGTCATTCAAGACTCATTCTATATGAATATAATATACATTAATAAACGTAAATTAATAATTATTATATGATACAAATGTAAAATACATAGTAAAATTAGTAAGTAGAGCCTTACAAACCAGCATCTTGCAGGCTACACCTACTTATATGTACGATACAATTGATAAAAATAAGAGAAAGGTAGTTCTGCTATTTTATAAATAATAATGGATATTTGTTTTAATTTCAGTATCGTCATATTTGACAAATGAAATAATCGTGAAATCTCATATTGACTCTTTATATTTTTAAAAATACATTTGATGAAAAAACGAAAAAACTGAAAAAGAAAAAAAATGAAAAAACATGTTTTTTTCCTGAAAAAACATGAATTTGAAAAAACGGTTTTTTTTCCAACCCTAGTCACAACCACAATTTTTTAAAACTTGAATTTAACCATTGAATTCTAGGACTCACGACACATAAAGTCTACATAGTTTGTACCAACAGGTCTCTCAAAATTGCAACTCCTTTCTCCCCTCTCATTCTCTTCCCACAGCAAGTCACATTTTACACAACCCTCAACTTCACTTTTCCTTTATCATTTGTTTCAGTCACAGAGAGCAATAATTATGCCTTCTAAATACAGATCATTCTATCTCATCTTCTCTAACCTTTATTCCTCTTGCCATCCATGTACCCATTAGATTCATACAATTTCGCCGAAGATAGAAGGTCGTTTAGGCGTCACGACCATCTCCTTGGCGATGCATCAGCATTCCTAGAAGATATAGGTGGTAAATGGCCAGCACCAACTCCACCGCCTTAGTCGACTTCTACGAAGCAGGACATCTTGTGGCAATTCTTTCTCCCGACACAGGGGATATGAGTAGTAGGGATGTCTGTAAGCTGTGATATTATATAATATATAAAAATATATATATATATATTATATATATATATTATATATATAATATATATATATATATTATATATATATACTATTACTATATATATAATATATATTATTATATATTTATATATATATATATATATTTTCTTTACTTTCTTTCACCTTCTTTTCCAAGATTGGGGGTAGGGTGCTGTACAAGCATCGGAAAAGAAAAGAGTGGAAAATGAAAACGTCGAAAAGAAGCCAACGCCTTACAGCCCTTTGTACATTAATTAGTGAGAGGATCGTCCAGACAGAATCCACCTAGAGCATCATGGGACCGCGACGTCCTCACTATGGTAACTCGTCAATGTAAGGGTTCATCCGCTGCCCAGGTGAGCTACACCCCCCCTCACAAAACCGCCATTCTCTCCTATCAGCACCTTTCTATTCTCCCCTCTGCCAACTCACATTTCTCTCCTTCAGACATTCGTTTCACCGGACTCAATCACTTCTCTTCGGATCTCCAGCGCTTCGTTCAACACCTCAACCCATATACATCCGCATTACCAACCGACTACCATTCATCCTTTCACATGACCAAACATCTCAACAGTATTTCTTTATATTCTTCATTTAAAGTATTCTGGTAGGTTCTTATGCTGATTCCCTCTCTTTATCATTCTTCTTCAACTCAACCCCTAAGAATTGTCCATCTGAACCATTGAACTTAGTTATATCTCTTATTCAGACATAGTCTCACTACATATAAACAAGGTAACAAAACTTATATAATATATATATATATATTTATATATCTATATATTATAATATATAATTATATATATTATATTTATATATATATATAATATATAATATATAATATATTCTATTATATATATATATATTAATGTTTATATATTATATATATGTTATATATATATATAATATAATTATAATATATATATATATATATATATATTATATATAAGATATAAATATATATATATATATTATATTATTATATATATATACTATTATATTATATAATATAATATACTTGCACCTTCCTCTGATTTTATGGAGAAATGGTGATGAATTTATCACTATGAGTTTTTGATTTGTATCTTTTCGTCATTGTGTACATAACATTTTCTTGGTATTTTGAATGTTATATTTGAAACATTTGTTTTTAAAATGTTTATTCACAGTTTTTTATATTTTTCAAATTTTTTATTTTTTTAAATAATGCTTTTATTTGATTTATATAGCCATGGATTGATTTCATCGAAATTCACGTACAAGTTTTGTGACGGCTCTTGAAGTTCAATGGAAATATTGCGGGTTCAGGGCTGTTGTGGGAAGCATCTAGCATGTTTGGAAGATTTTTACTGGTAAATATTATTTTTGACAATTTTGAAAGTTTAAATCAAATTGAAATATATATTTGTATGGCTATAAATTTTTATATATAATATTTTTTTTTAGGGCAGATTACTGCGGCAGGTAAGGTTTCCACGCTAAAGTATTAGTTATTGGGGAGGTGGAGGAAGGATTGCTGCAGAAGGAAGGCTAAAATTGGGACTTGTTCTAGCTTTGATACAAGGCAGCTGTTAAGACAAGTGAATCGTTCGGGGCGAGTTTCTTAGAAGTCAATATCAGGTATATTATCAAATGTTTCAATTTGGTTATGTCAATTAAGATTCTCTTCAATGAAATCCATTTTTTAATATACGCTGTAATTATATGTCCTTGAAGGTATAAGAAAGTGAATATGAAATTTTATTATTATTGTTCCAAAAAAAATTTATTATTCTGTAATGTAACTATTTTGCTTTGAAGCTTATTATGGTATGGCACAGTACCATATGTTCAAAAATGATTCTTTAATTTTTTTTAAGATAGCAAGAAAATGTTACTTTTTTCTTTTTAATTCAAAATATTTTTTTTATTATGGATTAATTTAATTACATCTACTTATTTAAGCTTAGTTTTCATTAAACAAAAGTATCATCAGAGATTAATTGTTTTTTCCTGCTAGCCAAACGAAACCCGTCAAATAAAAAAAAAAATTAAATAGCATTTTTATATTTATTAATATTTTTTTTTTAAACTCGATTAGTGGAGAAATCTGGAGAGGGCAAGGAGAGATTGAAAAGAGAATGTCCAAAGAATTTTATGAGCCAGAATGCCCTTTTTTGAGCACAAGCGAGAGATGTTGATTAATCAATTTCAACTGCTCTGTTACCGGTAAAGACACCGTTTTTGATTAAAGGGTGAAATTTTCTTACCTAGCTGACATTAAAGAAATTGTTTACTCTTATTCTATAATTTGAATATTATGTATATAATTTTATATATTATACTATATATATATTATATATTATATATATATATATAATATATTATAATATATATTAATATATTATATATATTATATATATATAATTAATAATAATAAAGTATTATTTAGGAGCATATTTGAGGCATGAAGCTGTTCAGTTGTTGTTGATTTGGCGTCACGAGGCTGGTGGAATATTGAAACGACAAACAGGGAAGTAATTACAATACAAGGATTGTTGCATATTGTTTACAGATCTCCTTCAAGGTAAGCTTTATTTGTCGTTTTAATGAAGTTTTATTTTGGCTTATATTGAAAATTTAAGGACTATATTTTCAGTGTATGAAAGTTGCTTTGTTAACGTAATTTGTTAGTAGTATAGACAAGAAATACCTATACAAAAAATTATATATTTGCTATTAAACCAATTTTCTGTATTTTTGAACTTACTTTTTTATTGTAATACTAAGAATTTTTTATTTTACAGAAAAGCTTGTGTAGTAGTCACTATAATATAATTTTTATAGAATGATAGAATTCCTTTAAGGAGGTGAACTTTCAAATATAGTTTACCTATTTATTTTCTTCCCCACCAACTATTTATTCCTTTAAAGATATTCTTTTCTAGCTGTGTATTAATTTGTTGTTTTTAATAAGTAGTCATAATTAGAGATGAACCACTTAGTACCCTTGTCATGTTGTCACATCCTAAAGGGAGTGAATTATCGGCTCTTTTTGTATATATTAGCTAGTCAACTAAATTATTCTATATTCTAAATGGGATATGGAGATTAAAGTTTTCGTCTTTGTATAAGTTTTTTTTACAGTTAATTAAACATTAATAATTTAGACGATTCTACTTTCAATAATTTGTTTTTTTTTAGTTCAAGGATTCAACAGTCACAAAATTTTTATTTCATATGTTGATAATTGTTTCTTATTATCTTTCTGAATTCATGTATTTTAATGAATCCAAATAATAGTAGTGGTTTTTTGTCTACGGGGTCCAGCCATTATCATACATTGAGAAAATTTAAAAATTTCAAAACGATGAATTTTTTACATATGAACACTGCAAAATATTTATATATATATATTCATATATATATATATATATATATATATATATTATTTATCTATAATATAATATATTTATATATATATATATATTATATAAAATATATATATATTATTTATATATTATATATATATATATATAATATTAATATACACAACACGATGACTAAATAAAATGGTGTATTCTCAAATTTAAACATGCTCTTTAAAATTTCATATTGATAGGACTAATATAATAGAAAATGTTATCTTTCATTTATAATTTTTCTGGAGTAGAAACACTATTCTTAGTTAAGGGGTAAAAAGGTTTTTATTTTTTATTAATATAATTGGATTAAAGGATTGTTATAGTAGTTATTATATTATTATTATTATTACATCATTTATCTCATAGGCTAGTACCTACTCAGCCTCAACCTGTAATGGAACATAATATTTCAAATTTTGCTGTCTTTGGTGCGAAGACCATTTCAACATAGAATTTAGAAGATGAAGTTTGTACGGGGTTAATTCTAACTCAATGGAAAGTTTATGTTATGGCCCACCTCCCCTCCAAGCCTCTCCACAAAGCAATGGAGCGGCAGTCAAATCTTGGAAAGGTTGCTCCTCTCACACCAATTACTTTAATATAACGGCGAAAGTGATGCCTAATGTTTATACGCTGGTAAGACACTTAGAGGATTTATTATTAATTCTTATTATTATCATTATTATATTATTATTATAATTATCAATTACAGAGCAAATAATAATATTTGATTATTAATTGTAGTAGTAGTCATTAAGTTTTTTTTGCGGAAAGTATGAAAGGTTTAAGCATCAAGTATGTAAGATTAATCTTTCGGAAGAATAATAAATAGGGGATTATTGCTTTACTACCTGATGAATCTCATGACATTGTCAGTGTGAACTGGGTAGTGATTGTTCTGACAGTTTTTTATCGTGTAAAAGTAGGTATTCTTATGGGCGGAGGTAATAGGTAGATTGAGAATTGAACGAATGGTAATTCAAAGCTTAAGAATAATGGAGTTAATGGATGATCAAGTGGATTAATGTGATTAGACTGGATATGGATTGTGATAACAAGGCGGTTTGTGGAGGGAGACGGAGGAGAGAGAGGTGATAAACTTCGTAATACAGGGTAAGGGGAACTTAGTTTTCTTTAGTTTGTACGGAAAATATATGTTTGTATTTTGTCTTGAATGGCATCGAGTGCTGAGGGATGGATTGGCGCAAGAACAAGGATGCATTTTGAAAGTTGTAGGGTATGTGAGTTAAATCTTCACTCGAAACTGAATTGTGAAAAGGAGAGAAAAATAGTATTTTAAATTTCATGGAATTTGCAGCAGGCATATTGACGGGATTAATGAGGAGCTTTGGTGCAAGTGTTCAGTGACATAATGTGGTAGGCTTCTGAAGAGAAATCGAAGTCATGCATACCGATAGTTAAGCGCTTGTCTTAAGAATATAACTGGAAGTGGAGATGAATGGTTCTAACTATTAATCGAGTGAGCAGGATGGTTTTGTCTCCATGGCTTTTAATTGTGTATTTGGATGAGGATATTTGAGAATTTAAGGGGACGGGGTGGCAGGGGAGGGTTTGACCTGATGGGAATGGTTTGAGAGGTTGGGTTCTTGCATCATTATCCGATTATTTGGTTTTGGTCGCGAATTGAATACTGGGAGGATTTGAGACGATTGATAGATAAGGTGTGTAAAAGCAGGGGTTTGAAGTATGTGAGATAAGAGCTAACTTAATGGTGGTAAGCTGGAGTTGTCTCAGATGTGAAATCAGTATTGGCGTATAGGCGACACTGGACAAGTTCTGAGTATAAATATATATGATTATGTTGGTTGACAAGGAACAGAAGTGAATACATGAATTGTAAGAAGAAAAGTTGGCGAAAGTTGCCGGAAGGTGGCTGGTGCAATTAAATTTTTTGGTGAATGCAAGGGGGACTAAGTCTTGAGTGTGGTAGGGTTTTACATAACAGGATATGAATGATTACCAGTAGTTAATTTATATTAGTGAGAATTTTGATGCGAATAAGAGGTACATCTAAGTGCAGGCTGTAAAGATGAATAATGTTTAGGGGTGCGAGAGGAATTGATAAAAGAGGATGACTGAATGTATCACCCATTGTGTGCTTTCAAGAAACCTCCATTGATGAAATTTGGTTTGATGATGAGGGTAGGTATTGTAAAGGAATGGATATGTTTTTGTCGTTGGTTGCCAATTGTATAAGTCGTGAGTTGGTGTTGAAACTAGCCGATGGGGGGACTGAAAAAAAGTGGTTGAGTTGGTAAAAAATCTGGGGAAAGTGAAATGTGATTTTAGCACATCTGAAGAGGTGCCTAATAAGGCGTAAATGACACGGACTTGGCCCAAGGGGAACCCTGAGGTTGACTGAGATGTTAATGGTTGATCTGTGGCTACTGTGAATCTTAGGTGGTCAAAGTTCTTAGGGTTGAGAAAGGTGTTATTACAGTAATCTGTGTGTTTTGATGTTAGGGTTTTAATTTCGAAATTGTCATGTTTCTCTAACCTAACTATCATGTTTCCCCAAGTGGTGATAACATATGCTACAACTCTCAATTTGTGGCGGATCCATCGGGGGGAGAGGAGTTGTGATTATGAATATTTCTAATAATTATTATTATTAATTATTATTATTATTTATATATTTTATTATTATAGTACAGCAAACGTGTCAAGTAGTGATAGTTAAGTAATATCCGTACGTAAGTAACCAAAGTAATAAGTCTAGTATTTGGGAAAATTTTATGATTGGAATCAGGATGAATGTTAAAATAATAATATTTAATAAACAAGAATACGCTGAATTGGAATGGGCTACATTTGTTATTAAAACATCTTGGAAGGTAAATTGTGAAAGAAGGGACTCGAGAGTAGAAGAATGGAGAGAGTTGGTGTGGGTAATTTGAGAAGAGGGATTATTAACCGTTTCATTGAATATTTTTCTAATATTTTACTAAACTTGTGTTCTTACCGGTATTATATTTTAAGCTGTACTAAATGCTTAAAGTAGACGAATTTTTAGATATGGTTCATTATTTGATAATGGTAGGATGAGAGGTCCACGGTGTCTAAACCATGTATGGTGGTAGGCAACTTAAAACAAGTATCTTAGTTTAAATGTTTAGACTATATATGTTGGATGAAAAGGGAACGGATGATGCTTAGTGTAACAAGTGGCTGGTGCGCTACGGCTCTTCATAATGGTATGTTGTTACTGGTGTTGATGTATGGTAGTGAGACTATATGGAATATAAGGTATAGATCTAAGGTACAATCTTTTCCGATGGATAATCTTAGGGGCGTGTTAAGTGTGAGAGGAATTCATAAAATTAGGATAGCGTATTGAGGAGCTGTTTGGTGCGAAGAAAGTATGAATGAAAGAATATATGAGTGTATTAAGATGTTTTGGTCATATGGAAAGGATGGATGATAGTCATTGGTTAAGCGGTTGTATAGTGGTAAGCGTGTTGAAAGTAACTGGGTAGAAAGAAGACCAAGGAAAAAGTGGATTGGTTCAGTAGTGTGTCTGAAGGAAAGGAACATTAATTTAGCACATGCGAGAAGAATGGCGATATATAGGAGTAAACGGGGTAGTTTTGTGAGGAGGGTTGGTTGTGGGCCTGTTCCAGAGGATAAACCCTGACATTTACGAGATGACACAGTGGGTTGTTCATGGTGTGTAAAGCTTCAGGGCAGATTTTGGCTTTGATGGTCTCTCACTTAGGGGTATGAAAGGAGGTTTGTACGTGACCTTTCTTCTTCGACTCGGGTCATGGTCATCTACTCAAGTATTGTTTTAGATGCATGTTTGCGCAACCCAAACCCAGTTCTGGGAAAGCAAGGGTCACCTGATTATGATATATTCATTTCATTAATTTGATTTGAAAATTACTTAATTTTTAAATATGGAATTCTTAGGATAAATTTGAAAACTGATGATTAGGAATGATAAATATGTGTATGAAATGTAGGGTAAAATTTGACATCAATTATGGTAGGTTACAAAATAATGAAATGTCGGAGTCAGGAATAAAGAGTCTAAGAATGTTTAAAGAGCTGAAAACGATGCGCCTCTAAAACCAGTAAAGGGTACTCATTATTATAACCATACTGGCTAATCAGAGAATTATATACTTTGAGTAAGAAAGGGAAGAAAACTGAGGAAATTTGATTAAATTTGTTAAAACTTTGGAAGATCACAAGTATATTATTACCTAAGAAAAGTGAATGATGGATTCTACTATCATTATTTTCACACTCACTTTATCGGCAAACAGGTTGGTTACAGTAACAATAACTAATCGTTTACACTAGTGCAGAAAGGAATGTCGAATCGATAGGCAGAAGAAAAAGTTTTACTCAGAGGGGGGTGCATATTTATATAAGCTTAAGATGCACAATTAATTTTTAAATTAGAATTATATTATCAAAGGATGATGGTAAACATCAGAAACAGAGAGTCCCCTCATATCCCCAATTTCGCTACTTGTATTATTTTACCCACTCTCCAAATTCCTTTTGAATATTAGGCATATAATGAATGCAAGAAGAGAAGGTAGGGAGTATAGGAGAAGGAACAGGAGAAGGAATAGTAGTAATAAGAGGAGGAGTAAAGATGCTTGATTGATGAATTAATGAGTTAAGCTTATTAGTAGTATATCGGAATAAACAGAAGTTTGTTTCAGCTGACTGGAAGTTAGAGATTAGAATCAGGGAAAGGTAGAAGACTTAAAAAATACGTATGTGACAAGAAAAAGAATGTTTAAATTTTCTACAGAGGAAATAGTTTTTAGTTATCACGGTTATATCTCGTCAAGAAATTAACTACACTTTTAGTTTTAAATGAGGGCTTATTAAATATTCGAATGTATTGACTCTCTATTCTTACCATTAGATGGCAACTATGATGAGCTTATTATATAGGCACATCAGTAGCACAAAAAATACATGATATATTAAGTTATAGCAATTATATCACTCCATGGTTAGAAAGTCAAATGAAGAAGACTAAAGATTTCTGAACAGTTAGTCAGCACCAATAAGTGCCAGAGATCATTTTATTCCTCTTGATGATTAATTCATATAAATATATATTATAATGTTTATATATTATATATAATTATTTATAATATATAGAAATATAGTATATATAATAATTTTAATCTTTGCATTAGTCCCTTATATATATATTATATATGATTAATTATTATAATAATAAATTATATTATTTAAATTTAATATAATATTAAATAATATATTAATATTTTGTTGTGAGTGCATTACTCATTATGGAACATTCTGTAAAATTCTATTAACAAAGGTTTATCTGTAATTAATCTAATAAATTTCAGTAAGATTAAAAATTAAGACTAAATAATTTACATTAGATAATAAAATCAACAATATGATTTTTTATTATAGTTTAAATTCATTTACATTTTTAAAATGGATCTTTCTCGTTTGAAAAGAATTCAGCTATCAGAGATTATTATAACTTTTCAAATGTCAAAAACCATTTATTATTATTTAAATTTTTATTATTATATATTAGATATTATTATATTATTTAATTATTTATTAAAATTATTTTTATTAAATTTATATATTTTTTTCATTTTTATTCTTTTATGTTTTTATTATTTTCATATTATTTTGACATTATTATTTAATATTTTTAATTAGTTATTTATTATTCATTTAAATTTTTATTATTTTATTATCTACTATTATACTTTAAAAGAAAAAATTTATTATTACTGATATTCGGAATAGCAAAGTACTTTAAGATATGTTTAATTCATTTTAGTTTATTTTAATTTTAGTTATTTTCTATCTTATTTCTTTTTATTCTTTATATATAAATTTATATTATTAAGATTATTCTTTATTATTTTATTTTATATTATTTGTTATATATATTTATATATTATTATTTTATATCATAAAAATTATTATTTCATATTATTATATTATAATTTATTTTATAATATATTATTTATTAATAATTTATTTTACAATATATTTTGCATTCTTTTTTCGAAAATTTTATATTAAAGATAAACAAAATTCAATTATTAAATTAAAATTAATTAAATTTAATAATAGATATCATTATATTAAATTATTATTTATTATATATTATTATTGATAATTTATTATTAAATTATACTAAATTTTAATTATATATATTATTAAATATTAATAAACTATATATTTAAGTAATTGATCGATAATAAATATTTTCTAAATAAAAGTATATATCTAATATCACGTTACCTAACACTAGACATATTAAATATCTTTTATATTAATATAATAAATATAAATAATAATATAATAAATATATTAAATATATTAATTATAATTTAAATATAAAATTAGTGAATCTGTAATTTTCTCAGAAAATCATGTAAATTAGTAAGAAAAATTATAAAACAATTTTAACATAAATTATTAAATTAAACAGATTTATATAAATACCTATATTATATTACTGTTATAGATTTTGACAGGTTATAACTTCAGGGAGGATAGTATCATATAAAATACAAAAACTCAACTGGGTGCATTATAATTATAACTTGTGTATGTATGTATGTATGTCATGTATGGTACGTATGGTATGTTTAGAATGTATGAGATGTTGTGTATTTGTGGTATGTTTGTGTGTTTGGTACTTTTTTAATAGAAAATATTAATAATAAGTAATAGCAATTGGGCTCAATAGTTAATAAAACAATTTAATCATGGGTGGGTGCTTGTATAATGAATCAGGGATATTATGATATGTATAAATTAATATAATTTTAGAAAATATAAATATATAAAAATAAATTATGATAAAGTATGATGTATGTATGTATGAAATAGTTTGTGAATATGTTGTATGCCTTACATTAAGTTTTAATATTTTAGGTCGGTTATTTGTTACTTAATTGTATTAATTATTATACTATATATATATATATATTTATATATTATATATATATTTATATATAGTATATAACAAGTATTCTCCTTCAGAGTATCCTTACGTTCAGTAAATCTTGAACGCTGAAAGACAATACTATTATATATTGAAGTGACTATTAACTTTGAGATGTCGGTTATAGATAGTCTACTGAACATTTTCAAATGGTATACTTTAATGTATGTCTGCGGCGTTTTTAACAAGTAGTTATATTTACCTGTAAATCTTATAATCCTAATTAACCAATAATTATGCACTGCACACGAAAGTTATCAATATAATTTTGAAGTAATTACTTCAATATTTTAACCGAACGAATATTAAATTTTTCAATTTGGTTTGGATTAGACAGCGAGATTTTATTTACTACAATTAAGTGTATACCAAAGACATATATCAGATGTTCCTCAATTTAGTTATTTTTGTTTTTTATCTGAGAGTGTTAAAGTTTGTATCGATTATTACTGTATTTCTTTATTTAATTCCGTTTAAATCACTGTGTAATTTGTTTTATTAACTCTATTGGTCCAAGGTATATACTCATAATTAATAATTTTTTTAAAAAGATAGCGACCAGCACGCTGGATAGATCGCTTTTTACACTATGGTTATTTATTTTTATTTTTTTCTTTTGTTATCTAGGAGAGCACATTCTTATGTAACGACACACGAACACTGGGTTCATCGACACATGCCGTTCAATTTGTTGACGCGTGTGTTATCTCCGCCGAAAAGATTGTTTAATATAATTTGTTCTTTTTACTGTTTGGTACTACAATGAATACAAATGTTATTCTCTTATTAATATTTATTTGTCTTAAATACTGTGAAGTTGTCTGCTTGTTTTTCATATACTAGATTATAGACTTCCACATCAGAGTTATTAAAATATCTCACAACACACATATCAATATCTATATTATTATACTCATCATATATTCCGTTATTGTATTTTTATTTATATGAAAAATGACATTCTTCTTTATGAATTTATTTACTTAAGTGTAAGTCACTCATTGATTTTACAGTTGTGTTTAAACATAATTCATAATATAAGTTTATTTTTTGTCTGATACCATCGCATACATCTTTGACATATCAACCAATTAGTTTGCACGTAATATGATAGTAAAGATTCTTATGTATACATGCGATAGTACCTATCTCTAAAAATATTCTTGTTATAACATAATAAATCCAATATAGTCATTTTTAGATCTAGATTACAATGCATGTTCGGTTTGTTATATCAACCATTTAAAAGCTGCGTCTATTATCAACGTCCCACCTTTCATACGAAGTGTTCCTTTCCTCACATTAAGAGTCATGTAAAATGACTTCTAATTCTTTTGCGTTGCAATTGCCATCATACCATTTTACCATATTATTGTTCAGTTGTGACATTCGAGTTATTCTATTATAGCTGACTAATCAAGGGGGTTTTGGGTCATATATAAATCACCGCGAAAGTCCTAGATTAATGATGGATGATCAGCTCTCAGCTTAGAGTATAGGTTCTACTTTTAAACCACTCAGTTTTTATTTATATCTACAATACTACAATTTAAAAATAAATAAAGTCTCCAATAGTATCAATTTGAGCAGTTATTAAATTTATTTGAATAGCCTGTACCAAGTAAGCTCTACAACTAGAGTATTTGTAAATTTTTTATGCTTATTAAGAAATAAAAATCGAAATAATTTTCAGATAAGCTTATTTAAATTCTATATATAGACTTGATTAGGAATCTCAGTATTTATTATTGAGTATGCTTCACATTCTTCTTTCAAAATACATATTTGTTGTCGACGTTATATATAATCAAATCTATTAAATTTCGAGAAAGATTAATGAGTGCCCAGATAAAATGTCCTCTATATTAAATATATTTTTATTGAAAAATCTTATTTTTATAACATTAATATTTAAACTAATTAATCATATTAATTCCTATTTGATAGATGAAAGTCCAATATTATTATTATTATTATTATTATTATTATTATTATTATTATTATATATTTATGTAAGATAATTTATTCTTAATTATATTTATTATTTATATTAATTATTATTTATTAGTTGGCTATTGGGTCCTCTTATTTATTTTGGGCTAATTAAGATAAATATTTCGTTATATTTTTCTTTTGGTGTGAACATATATGATTGTTTACTTTATTATTTAAAGCACGATATTGGTAGTTCAAATATTTGATACACTTTTAAATTGAGTCAAATGAAATCAAGAGTTTTAACATAAATTTTGAGCTTAATTTACGCGATTTACACTATTATTATTAATTATTAATTTTATTCATTATCATGATTATTTTGATTATGTATTATTAGATATTTATAGTATTCTGTAAATTTTGATAATTATATTATATATTCTTATTAGGTTTAAATTAACTTATATTTTCGGCAACGATCATACGACGTTACCGAACCCACTTTCACACCCGTGTCTGAATTGAAGGCATATCTGAATGAATAGATAAACACATGATGAACAAATACATTAACATGTGAAAACATTTTCTCTCTAAGTGGATGAGTTATTTCATTATTTAATTTGGGGGGATCCCTTTTGGCATGAATTGCCGGAATTGAAATCGTGGAACAAATTCTGTACCTCAGTTCGATTTATTTTCAAAGCCATTTCGATACTTCAACTTTACAACACGTGTACAGAAACTAATTAGTGTATTCATACACACACAAGTGTGTGGTGGTTTTTTCTGTAGGATGGGAGGGGCCTCTAATCCCACTGGTATTCTTTTATAGTCATCATCTTTTTGGGATTGCTAAGGTTATATGTGGGTAATAGGGTAGATTTGAAATAGGATATTTTATTAGTCATTATACAATTATTTTCATAATATTTTATAGAGATTTAGCAATAAATGATATATTCTATATATTATACATGAAACTATTATTTTTTTCAATGTAGGTATATAGTAATTATTTTTTAGGGTAGATTTTGTTACCCTACCTTTTATAACAAATTGGAACATATATATATAATATAAAATAATTTAGTGTAAAATTAATTTCAATAATTTTTTCTCCGTTTTTTTTTTTATTTTATCATATATACAATTTTTTTTTCACAGAATAGTTATTTAACTGAAAAGATCTAGCAGATTAGTTGAGCAGAGATACAAGTCTTTTCAAAAACTAACACACACTCTCGTCTCTCTACACCGCCTCTAAGTGGAAAACTTTAATCCTCGTGCTAATTATATGAGCTATTGGAAATAAGTTAAAAATAATATATATATATATACTCAAAATATATTAACATAACAATATAATATTAAAAATATAATTATAGGTTAAAAGAAAATATAGCTACTGATAATACTAATATTATGAATTATAAGTTAATAAATTTTAATGCAAAATACTAAGTTCTAGAATTATTCACTATGTACCATATATAATGCTGGCGTTACTCTATTTATAGTGTGACCGTGACATCGTTAGAACGACGCAAACAATCGCAAAATAACACAATAACGTAATACCTAATACAATTGTCATAGTACCATATAATATATATATTATATAATCTGCTTAATTACTTATATTGTTATAAAATTACAATCCTAGAAGTTAAGTAGAAATATACTACGCTTGATTTTCTAGCTGTTAGTGTATTATTTACTCGTTCATCATCAGATTGTTGATCCTTAGAACATCATCTTACTCCGTTTACTTCGAGTAGGAGGTTTGAAAGGACACAGCGATAAAATACTCGCGCGACGCTATTAAATATACTGAATGCAATTGAACAAATGATTAAATTAGCCTCGCGGTCAGTCACTCTATACAAATACTACTTCATTACATCTAGGGGGACACGTTATATACTGATTATAGATTGATTCCAGGCTTAGTTGAGCTGCAAGCCTTTCAAATCCGTTTTCCTGGGCTATAAGGAGTTAATATATAGTATTTTTATTGATAGTGAGGGACAACTTCTGAGGGATTTAGAGTCAAAGACTTTCGTTGTTAGAGTTACTGATCTTTTAAGAGCTTGAAAGGGATTTACGTTTAGGATGTACTTGAATAATTTGTATGTCATTTTATACTCTTATATTTATATGTGACTATAGAGATATACCTACGAGCGCTAGTGGGTAAGTCCATTATAACAAAAGTAACTAACTATCCTTATCTTAGTGAGATTGATAAGAGAGGTATGAGCTACGGTCGTCCTATAGCATAACAGCATATATTAATATTGGCACAGCAAATACATATATTTGAGATATTATATCAGGGTTACCCTTATATTATTATAATATATCTATAAGTCTGAGGGCCCATTTTACGTTTCAATGTGACCTACATTGATCTTTGTTATCAAGATATAGCCGTCAGAAAAGCAATACTGTGTTTATATGAGTGATAAGTTTATTTTGAGATGGATTTTTAAATGTGTAAACCAGCAAATATTAAAGTATTTAAATTTACATTGATTTTCTTGGCATTTCAACCTTGCCTTTAGGATAATTTCGGTAGCCAACTGTATAACCTAACTCATACGCCAGAACATGTTCTAGAGATAAACGAGTAAACGATTAGCTAATAATATAATAATAATAATAATATATACAGTTTTCAACATTAACGATAGATTTCCAAATATAAAGTAAAAATTTACCCGCAAGCATTTAAATGAATAATAAATGAATTACAAGTGAGATGAATATAGGTTTATTACAATACACTCTCACAGCTAATGGTAATCAGTACAGTTAAAGTTTTACAGATTAATTTTTGGACTTTCTTAATTCGTTTATTACAATAGAAAGGATTTTATGCGTTTCATTTCTTATAAACTTTATCTATTTATTTTGTTTTATATATACTTATATATATTAGGTATATATATCACGTATTAGTATTATCACTTTGGAAAAATGACGAAGCATAAAATTTTAATATATCATCTCTTCTTTCCTTATCTTCATCTTAATATAATACTATAAAGGTACAATATACATCATCTATAGTGAATCCTCCCGCCTAGTAATATAGAAAGTTATGAACTCTATGAATATAGGAGTATCTTATACTAATATAAAGATGTACTAAGTATATATATGATAAGATAAAAGGATTCATATGCTAATAAATAAGTTTTACAATACTATAGTCAAAGGTATTACCTACTGAAAATAAGTTCCGTAGGAGTGTCATGATATATCATATGCGCGCCATGGTAATGTATGATAAAACGACGCTAGCGTGAGTGTAAATAGGGGAATCCTCTGTCATGAGGTTTTAGCTATATATTATTTATTATTAGTTTGTATTAATAATATATGTATTTTTATTATTGTCACTGATATAGTATAATATATATATTATATATGGTATATTTATATATATAGTATAAATTATATATTTATTATTACTAAATTGTAGTTGTAAAGTAGTGTTCCCAATAGGAACTAACCGTGTAGCTGGAATATTATTGTGGAAATTTTAGTTGAGAAATTATTATTATTTTCGTGAGAGGTGGGAATTTTTATAAGAAATAAATAGTTTATAATTTAAATGATTTTACTTATTTTATACTCTTATATTTGTAAGTGAGGGGCAAATATAATTCCCCATCCTATTATTACTAGTATAGTATAGTATATATACTCTCCAACTGAAAAGGCTTATATTATAACATCAGACGTTAAATTATTACTATTAGTGTTATTATATGAGGAATCTTTCATCGTCTCTGGCTCCTTCAAGGAAATGTATAAGGAGATTAAAATAATTACCTTCTCAATCCCTTACCAAATATCATAAAGTGCTAAAATATATGGTGGTGAGGGCGCATATATAGTGACCTTCACCGTAGGTGGGTAGATATGTGAGGAAACAGGGTCTCATATTCGGAATCGGCAGGTGATTATATACATAAGTAAATCACAAGGAAAGTTAGTGGTCTAAGGTGATCTATGCGATTTTTTTTTATTTTAGTTTTTATTTTATAAAAATAAAAAAATAATTATTTGATATATATTTTTATTTATGGCACTCAGTTATTATAGTTATTATAATATAATATATATAAATCAATGAGTAAAAAATACATATATATATAATTTTCTCATTATTATAACTTTAACTTACAAATTTGTACATATAATATCCGATATAGTTAATATAATAAAGAATTATATCAAAACTGCTATTTATATATATACTGATTCTTTAATATGGATTTTCTATCCACTAGAAAAAGGCTTAATGTAATTATATAATATATATAAGGATGTTCAATTAAATATATATATAACTGCATGAGTACATATGCCTTTATTAATAGTATTCATTTAATTTTTCATTATATAATTACATATAAATTATCATAATATCATTATTTATATTTATATAAGTATATATATAATTATAACTATAAATATTATAATATTATAATAATATTAAGTATAATAGTGGTGGTGAAAATATTTATAATAATTTAACGATAGTAAATTCTAATATAGTAACAACTGTTTATATTCTATAAATAAGTATCTTTATAAAAACTTTTCTTGTTGGAGCCATGGCCTTACCTGTAATTATGTCATATAGCTGCATTGAACAATCAAATTTACCTAATTTGTGAATATTGTATTCTACTATGTTATTATATTAGTTAAATATTTATATTTTATATATACTCATATTTTAATAAAAAAATTAAACATCTTTTTCTTTATATATATTAAAACTATATTCAATTATTTAAAATATATAAAATATAAAGAGGCATTAATATATATATATATATACTTACTCCACATTTATATATATAAATAATAAATATAATTTAATTATATATTAAAAATATATATATTATAATATAATTAATATATTATAATCACCCTATAAAATTCATTAATTATATTATTAGAAGAAATTAAAAATAAATGAGATATATTAACTATCATATATATTAAATTATATTTATAATTAATTATATATATATAATTAAATGTTTATTAAGTATTTCATTTTTATTGTTTTAATTATTTTGGGGAAAAAAGTGGAGTTTTAAACTGTCTGGTTTATCAATTTTAAATAATTAGATTAGTTAATTAAAGTTCAACTATATTATATATTTGCATATATGTTATATTATTATAATAATTAATTTAGACTTGTACTAGTTTCATATTACTAGTATATCTGTTTTTCGATATATATAGTATGTAGTTAATGTGACAACTGAAAAAAAACACGTCCGGCGACTATAAACATTTTAACCATAATTTTTTTTGATATATACAAGGACAAAATATTAATATTTATCGTTTCAATTGCACTGTTAATATTATATTTTAATTATTATTGGAGTATATCACATTAATAATTGTATAGTATCAACAAAATATACAAAACTATTATAATTAATATTTTTATATATAGCTATAGTTTATATGTATATTATTATATATTATAGTATAGTATATATTTATATATATATATTATATTATTTATATAATATAAGTATATATATATATATGTATATTTATATATGTATAATATATTATATATATGATATATTTATATAGTATAGTCATTATATATATATATTATATTATAATATACTTATAAATAATGAATAAATAATAGATCTGAATATATATTATAGAATGATATAACATTATGATATAGTGCTGACTGGTACTAATAGTAACTGCTATATAATATAATTAAGTATTATAAGTTACGGGTATCGTAATAATATACTTATAGTAATATTATACTAAATATTAATATATATATTTACTAATATTATATTATACTATATATTTTAATATTATTAATATTATATATATATTATTATATATTTATATTATATATATTATTAGCCATTATCTCTCAAATGCAAAACTGATATATTGACTGATCTCTTTCTCTCCATTTCAAATACTCCTACTTTCTCTTTCTTTCCACACACAATTATAGTATAATAGAACACACACACACACCATCACTAATAAAACAAAACGAAAAAAATAAACCCTTCAGTCATGTTGATGAATCATTTAATGCCTAGGGATTCGAGGAGTTCAGCTCTCCTATGCAGTTGATTGTGCAACATGGGTTTCTGATCCAGATCTTCATAAAATTTTATATTCAATATGAACTCTACGAAGGTGTATGTAATGTACTCATTTATTTATATGGAGTTAAGGATTAGAGGGGTAAGGGGGTTACAATTTATCACTACCCTGAAAATTATATGCACACATGCTGCAGTTTACCTATCTCTTAATTTAATAATAATACTAATTAAATTAACTCCGAATCTCCCTTCACTATAGGCAACTCATTTCGGTGTAACCCTGAATAATAATAATAATAATTTATAAATATAATATTAATATAAAATTAATTATTATAATAATAATATATATTAATAATTATAAATTTTATAAATAATAATAATCATAAAATAATTATATATAATTAATCACACTATTATTATTACCCTACTTACAACTATTCATATCCCATTGATTTAGGGGAGCATTTTACCATAACAATAAAATTTAGGTCTCTTCTACATACGTTTAAGTCATTTAATATATATTATAGGGTATAGCTAGATAATTATATTTTTTAAAACCAATCAATAAGGAAAATCGGGAGAAATATTACTTTGATGGTTATTTGAAATTAAGAAATGTAGGCCTGAGATTTTTTAAAATTAATCTATAAATTTGGAGTTGCATGTCCGCGTGCGTCTTTGTGTGATATGTGACTTCTTTCTAAGAAGGCTCATATTTATACATTGTATAAAAATTCCACTCTTTGCTATCGTTTATTATCGCGTATTTGCAGCTTCTTTCTTAGAATTCGACCGCAGAGATACTTTTGTATCTAATATATGCTGGATGGCTAATATTATATTGACACTCGTAAGAATGTTAACATTCAGGTCAAATAAGTATCGATGTTATTTCTTAGATCTACTTACCATAATGTTCCCTACACCTACACATTGAATAATCGAGATATTTAGTTTCCAATATTGTGGCATTTATAATGTTAGGAAATATTATTTATCTAATAGCGAGATAACAGTTATATATGCGGCGGTCAGAGGGCTAGTTTATATATCCAAATCATAGAGGAAACTAATACTGTGGTAAATTCTCATTGACAAATAACAGCTAACGACTCTTTATATAAAATTAATTATAAAAACTTTATATATTAATAAATGATTAAATAATTAAACATCACACACACTCACATACATATCTTCACTTCCTACAGAATTGTGGGGTAAGTGCGTCAACATGCACGGAATACGGATATGTTTAAGTGAATTGCATGGACGTAAGTCTGAAATCAAATCATATAGCGTACAATAGCGGGCACCTACCACTCTCTTCCATTTCCCATCAGTTTAACTTCAAACCTTTCCCTTACAACACCCTACCTCTAATTCTTTCATCACTTTCAATATATAATTAAATGGCAAGCATCCCGTAACACATTCCTGCCTCATCCACTATTAATATTACCATACGCTTTCAGCTCTCATTTTAATTCTTGCAAACACGCTTGCACAATCGACATATTATACCTATTTTCAATTCGCATTTATTAAGTCTACCACCACCACCACATATTACTACACCTGCTCAGCAGAGATTTCTTTATTAACGTGGTCATACGACTTTGGCAAGTTCCATACAACCTAAATATAATTCTCATTTCTCTCTTTTCTTTATCTCTCTCCCTTTCTCTGTGAAGTAGTTCTCTACCTCTCTTTCTCTCTCCTATCTTATTTTCCCTGACATTCTTTACACATATTTTCATCTCTCTCTCTCTCTATCTACTCTCTCTCTCTTCACTATTTTTCTACTCTTAAATTACTCTCTCTATCTCTCTCACTTTCTTTCATTTCTTACTATCTCTCTCTTTTAATCTAGGTTCATTTATCGGCTTTTCATCAAACATACTTTCTTTCTCTATCTCTCTTTTTCTAATTCTCTAATTTTATCTTCTTCTCTGCATTACATTTTTTATCGTCTTCTTATCTCTCTCCTCTGGCATACCCTGTAATCATACAATCAATTAACCTTCGGCATCTGAGTGATATATTCGTGAGAGTGAAGTCGACGCAGTTAAATTCTTACTTCTTGCAATATCTCGGAGCATTTGTTTTTAGGGCAGTCACAGGGTACGGTCAGTGATCTGCGATGAGCATCTTTCTCCTCCTTTAGTTGCAAAGATGTGAAAAGATCAGAGTTTAGTTTTAAGATCTGCGGGGTATATACATCCTAGATACCCTTCTAAATCGCCAGCCATATATGTATACGTAATGATCTAATAACAGTACCCTCACAGTAGAGAGAGCTCTATTCGAACGAAAATACCAGCAATAATCGTGTTCACTATAAACAAAGACTCTATTAATACCCTCGATATACGCATAATAGTGTGCCTAACCTTTGATGCCCCTTCGATGCCCTGGACCTTTTCACGATAGGCAACAACGGCGAATATAGAGAGTAAACTACATGAGCGGTGCTACCAGGGAGTAAAATTCTGATGAAGCGTGTTACTAGAGACAGAATTCAGAAGACATTTCCTTATCAGACGACTATAATATTATATGGGAGATGTAGTAGTTGATACTAAGCTAGGTAGAGCTGGAGAGGGTAGATTGGTTGGGACATCTGGGGGATGGGCAGGACAGAATGCCGAAAAGAAAGATGATGGACCCAGAAGCGCAAACAAGAGGAAGACCGGAGAGAAGAGATTGGGCGGAGCCTGTGTTGGAGCAACTCCTTGGATTCCCTCAGATGTTCAGCTCATTTCCGGATTTATTAATACCTCTTACACAAACATGAAATTGCAAAGTGAGAGAAGAGAGCTTTGTGCAGAGCCAAGACACTGAAGCTGATAACAAACGCACGCTTGCGCGGCGGAGTGACAGGTCAAGTTCAAACAATCCTACTAGGGAAAGGAGGGGATCAGAAACAGTACCAACCACATATAATAAAGTTCAATATTGTTTCACTATTTTCCAGAAATTTCCATCAATATGTGGCCTTGCGATCATTATGCAGTTGTCAAGTAATATATGTCACGTACTATAATTATAATTACCATTTACTACATACTTTTATAAGTTCTAAATTTCTAATGTATTTCCCTATACTATCAATATACATTTATGAATTTATGCTTTTTCTTATATTTTCACTACTTATATATTTATTATTATAGTATTATTATCAAACCTGCTCTAACAGACATTTACCAATTATAACCTATATATGGACATGTTTCCTGCTGTTTGCCTTCGATGTTAGACTTGTTATTACGAATTGATGGTGTAATTTCAGTAGTAAATTTTCGAAGTGTTCCGCTATCCACACTCTTTCTCTTAGTCACAATTATTTCAAAATACCCTAAACTATTATTTACGTTATTCGCTACTATATAATATGATAAATTTTAATTCATTATTTTCCATGGTACAAGATTATTTCTTTCTTATTATTTATTTTTTTTATCTTTTGGGAATTTGTTTTTTTCCAAATTGAAAATATATTTATTCGGTTGTAGAATTTCCTTTCATCCTTCTTCTATTAAACTAGAACTGTCATAAATTATAATAAATATAATTGACCATCTTCTTTTATTTTCTTCAATATATAAGCAACTTTTAAGTCTTCCTTTTTTTAAACTTTCCTTATATTATATATTTATTTAATTAAACACCTCTAATTGAAGAGGATTTAACATTGGCTTTTTAGCACATTCCAGCCCAACTTCTTTTTTACTTTTTAAAACCAGAAATCCATATGGAGATGTTTCTTTTCAAGCTACTTAAGTCTTAACTCACTATTATTGACATTATCTTAATATTATCCTACTTTAGTACTACAATAAGACTTAATAATTTATTACTATGCACTTGGTAAATAGTGATAACTAAAAACTTAAGGCTTTCTTTATTTTTTGCGTAGCCCAGAAGTTATTTTTCAGTTTCTTCGTTGTTCACATTCAAAAAACTGAATTTTTGTGCCACAATTCTTACCAAATATTCACCACCTGATATTTTTCCTTAATATCATAACAACTTTGTTTCACAGTAACATCCTGATTCTCAGTACTCTAATACTCCCGCGCTAAATATCTTTTACATATCATCTATCCTCACCATTGTATCTTCTTTACTTTATCACAGTCACTTAACTAATAAATATTAACACCTGACCTTATATAAAAAACAACACTTCTTCATCCCAACCCTTCACTGATATTTTAACACTTTCGATCCAAATTCTTACAACATTATTTTGGCGAAGACGATCTTACTTTCTCTCTACACTACATAATACATAAAATGCACAAATAATAATATCTTAAATTTAATTTTATTTTTAATAATCATTATTTCTGTACATTATAGATACCATAATAAAACCTCATCTCTACTAATAACGTATTTTACAATATCCTACTTTAGTATACTTACTGAAATTTTTTATTCCCAGTAAAAAGAAGAAAAAGAGCTCAATTATCAAAATAAAACTATTTATAATGCTGACATATTGTTGGCATGCCTCTTACCCTGTCGTCATCCGCACTGAAATACATAGGTCAACTTTCCTACCATTCCATCATTTTCTCCTACCATCCCACGCCACGCGTCGAATACTTTAAAGTTTTTATAAACCATTCATTCTAGTTTTATGTTCGATCACTATATGTATTAATATACAATATTTTAATGGTCTGACCCAACCACAATCAATCTGCAAGCTCACTTTACTGCACTCACATTAGACAAAAACACTTTCAGGATTTATTCTTACCAGGAAGATTAAGTACTCTAGTCCTCATAAGAAACCATCAAATTTCAATAGTGTACATATGTATTTACAAACTACAACATAGAATAACCTTGACACATTCATACTCACATAAAGACTAGATAATACTTAACTTAATAGAATATAAATCTATACAAATTCAAACAAAATCCATTTACATAGATCTGTGTAAACACAGGTCATTAATATAATATCTAACTATAATTAAGTTTAATATCAGAATCATATACTTGCTTCAGTAGTAACATGCATATATAATAATCGCATTACTCCAACTACATTTCTTTATTTCACACTGGACTCCCTCACCATAGGTACATTTACTGCCTCCTCCTTCTGGACTTTATAAGTCTTCCAGCAAAGACGAGTTCAACATATTCATCCGTCTTTCTAGGTAGAATCTTAATTTTATTTGTCACTTTTGCATCAACAAAGATCTGCAAGAGCAAGTTTAAATCATTGACTTTCGGGAATTAAATCCTTATTACTCTTATTAATCAGAATTGGGACTCAGGCTGGATTCTCACTTTAATTATTACTATTGATTACACTAGTGGTTAAGCATTAGTCAATTATTCATCTATTTCCTTATGAATATGCTCTCCTTTTCTGATCCCAATTTTTTCATCAATTCCTAAAACTGACAATTCTTGTTTCTTCCACCTCAGTTTTGACTGGAATGTACACAAGATTTATGGTAACGGATTTCATACAGATTGATAACTTTATGTTGTGTAATATTTTTATCGATTAATAATTAATAGAGAACCCTAAACGGATAGCAATTTAAGCTAAAGTCGTTTATGTGGATCACGACAAGGTGCGAAGCATTTGAGCAGTATCCCCTAGGGCAACCTATTGAAGTGGTTATCGGGTCCCCAAGCCTAGACTACACTCACATTAGTAAGCCTCAGGTACGACCATGCAGAGCATCATAGTGAGAACACCTTCTCCCCCACAAGAGAGGCACAGGGATATAGTATAAGGAAACAAAGGAATTGATCGGTAATAATTAATGAGAGCTTTGCAATACAATTGTCCTGTATGGTTGATTTCGAGAGTCTCTAATGCTCCTCCGTAAGAAGTGTGATGAGAGAAGAGGGGTGAGCCATTGGGGGGCACTGTGGAAGTGGCATGGAATGTAGCCTATAACCCCCAAAGGCCCAATGGGTAGTCTCTCTCGTCTCTGGCTCCCGTGGCGTCGTTCTCGTCCTCGTCGTCTCCTCCTGCCTCGTCATCTCGCGCTCCTCATCTCTCTCTTCTCCTCTCTCTCTTCTCTCTCGTCTCTCGTCTTCTTCATCTTCTCTCTCTTCTTCTCCCGCGTCTCATCATGAGTTTCTCTCTTCATCGTCTCCCTTCTCGTCTCTCGTCCTCTCTCTCTTCTCCCCTCTCTCTCTCTCTCTCTCTCTCTCTTCTCTTTCTCATCTCTCTCTCTCTCTCTCTCTCCTCTCTCCTCTCTCTGCTCCTCTCTCTCTCTCTCTCTCTCATCGTCTGTATATGTTATCCTCCAAGTTGTCCAATCTCCTTCCTCCATTCTCTCTCTCTTCCTCTCTTCTCTCTCTCTCTCTCGCTCTCTCTCGTCTCTCTCTCTCTCTCTCTCCGTCTCTCTCTCTCCTTCTCTCTCTCCCCTCCTCTCTCTCTTCGTCATCCTCAAGTGCCGGCATTCGATCTTCTGGTTTATTACATAATTAATGGAATTTAAATTTGGATTTATTGCTGGTTTACAACTCACTAGCACGTATTCGACATTTTTTGGTTGCTTTAGCTGAGTAAAAGCTTGAACTCGGCTCAGAGCCATGCATTCCTTGTCATTATGTAATCGCCTACGGATCTACCATTTAGCTTTCCATTTGCTTTTGCTCGGGATAGAAACCTGCTCTAAGACAACGTCTAGACCTCCACGAGATTATAAGGCGATGCCGTGTAAATAATTTTGCATCCTCAAATAGAAGCTTCCCACTAGACTTAGAGCTCTTTAAAAAAGGGCTACGCTAACGTAGGGATTCCCTTTGATTTTTTTTTATTGCAAAGGAAACGGATAAACTTATTTCCTTGTTCCTTATGGTGATATATCCTTATCAGTGAGTTTGTTTGTTCAAGGCCAGGGCTGGCTAGCTAAGTTATATTCTTTTTTTGTCCTAAAAATTTTTCCAGGGAAGTTCTTTAGTATAATTCCCTTCTTTCCCATTTTCAACATTATATAGGGAACTGGCCTCTCCTGTTTCTGAAACTTAGACTAAATTTCTGACGAATGGGTTCTCTCATTTGACTTAGAGCTTTTCTGTCTTGGTGAAGACTTACTTGTACCTGACCCTCCGAAATAAATGGCATAAGTGACGACTAGTCAAGTGATGAGGTAGAGGCGGAAGAAACAGAAGACCTGATCCAAATATTTCAGCCTATTTTTCCTTCAAGTGAACCAGATTTGTTGAGTCAGGGAGATCTGAATGATCTTGTGCGTGATTTACACTTGTCAAAAAAAAGAAAGCTGAACTCCTTGGTTTGAGTTTAAAGGGATGGAACCTTCTCCAAAAAGAGACTAAAGTTTGTTTCTATCGTGACAGGAATTGTGATTTTGAAAAGTTTTTCTCACTTGAGAACGACATAGTGTTTTGTAATGATGTATATTCTGTTATGGAGGAATTTTGCAACAAATATAACAAACATGAGTGGTGCTTGTTTATTGACGCTTCAAAAGCAAGTTTGAAAGCAGTTTTACTTCACAATGGTAATGTGTTTCCCTCTGTTCCTTTGGCACATGTACCTTAAATGAAGGAAACATATGAGAGTATTAAGCTTCTGTTGCAAAAAATTTAATATGATGATCATAACGTTTAATAAAGGTGTGATCTAATGGTCGTGTCACTTTTACTTGGAATGTAACTGGGTTATACCAAATTTTCTTGCTTTCTTGTGAGTGGGACAGTCGGGATAAGATAAAAAACTATGGCTGTCATTTAAGAAAGTTGTAGAGACTTGTTGGGGAAATACGAATCAGAGAACTATTCTGACGCTATGAAAGAGCTGTTGACATCATACAGATCCTTGGGAGTGTATATGTGTGTGTGTGTGTTGTAACTAAGGAAAATCTTCCTGAAAACCTTGGGAAACCCACTAAAAAATATTTGCCATCACCCAAAAAACCGTAACAGTGCAGTGAGCACTTTATATGTGGCTGATTATGTTGGCACGAAAGGGACTTACCACGAAGCTAAATCACTCGAAAATCATATGCGTCTACATTTTAAAGGTTATTAACATAAAATTAGCTCGATTTGTATATTATTTAAACATTATTTAGAAATTAAAATGTCTATCATAGAGATTTTTTATAAATAAAGTAAAAATATATATCAAGGATCAGGAAAAAAAGGTTATAATCTTCATGTAGGAAAGATGACCAACAAGTTTTTTCTGATGAGCATGATCAAATAATTTAACTAATGAAGTTATACTTCAATGATACAAATTTTTCATCTCTTTCGGCATTTAATCTGATACTCTTTTCACCATTGATCAGACTGACACCACTAAAGAGACGTTCACTGGCGACACTTCCCGGCGAACAAGCAAAGTAAGTCCTTGTAAAACTGGAAAGATAATAATATTGTACGTCTTAGCATGCATCTTCACTTTACAAGGGAATCTTCTTCAGAGGAATTGAGTTTCTCTTTGACGTACTGGAAGGCAATTTGTAATGCCTGGGTATGCAACTGATCACCATCATGACTGCTTAAATGTAGAATTACATTCATAACGTCGATGACAGTGGGGCTAGTGGATGATTTTGAAGCAAAATGGGCTGTTCTTTGTTTTTCCATGAACTATTTTTGACTTGTTATTTTTGAATTTCTTCGAATGTTTGACTGACGCTTACTTTAACTCTATTCGTGGGAAACTGAAAAATGAAGACTTTTATTTTGTATCTAGGGTCCAGAAACATAATTAGGGAATACAACTCAAAACTCCCTGTGAAATTTAACCCTTTGTTAATTGGTCTCAATTTCTTCTCCCTTATCTTTATTCCTTGACTGTCATTGTCTGAGGATACTAATACTCTCTTCTGAGCGGTTTCAAGATTAATGAAGTCTGTTATTTATTGATTATGGCTTTTTGCTAATTATTTTGGATTATCTTCAAAGATATTTAGATATAGTTGATAGAATACAATTATCATGGGATTTTAAGACTATTTATCAATAGAGTGGCCGAATTATTAAATACATATATTAAATTTTTCCATCCTTATCATCATTTTCAGAGCGCTTTCCAGCCCGTGGTTACGTCATATACTACTAAAAGTTGCGGAACATTAACTCTAGTTTGTATTTTCCTTATTTCTTTTTGAGCAATGGTCTAATAAACAAAGCGGGTGACATTTGACTTAAATTTTAAGAGGACTTCTCTAACTAATTTTTGAAATGTCAAGCTATTTTTAATTGCAAAGTTTAGTTAATGACTGACGCATTTTGTGTTATTTACTCCAGAAAGAAATATAACATCTTTATATTAATAAATACCAGCATTTCTCACGCCAGAGTGAACATTATCTGGAGATAAATTAAATTTCGACAACATTCCATTAAATACGCCACTCAGATATTAACCGGTATGACTTTCAGGAGCGGTTCAGATCACAACCAAAAATATTGGCGTTTGAAGTTCTTGTGGAGCGCATGTGCTAACGCGTACAATTCTACCATTAATTAGAATCAGTAAATTATAAAGAATATATAGTGTTATTTTACTTGAGTAACTAATTGGTCAAGCCTCGAGTGTGACTCAGTTATTCTACACTGACCACGATGTCACATAATGTGTCAATCGGATTCTGTCACAGCCCATAAAGTCGTTATATTATATAATATATATATAATATATATATATTATATATATATTATATATATATAAATTGTATATATATACTATATATTATATATATATTAGGTAGTATATACTATAATATATATTATATATATATATATATATATATATTATATATAATATATAAAATAATATATATATATATATAATATAAGTATATATATATATATATATATTATATATATATAATATATTATATATATAATCTATATTATATATATTATTAATATACTATAGATAATATATAATATATAATTATTATATATATATTATATATATATATATATATATCATATAGTATTATATATATATATATATTATAATATATTATATTATATATATATAATATTATTATATATATATATTATATATATATATATATATATTATATATATATGATATAAGTTATATATAATATATATATATATTTATATTATATATATTATATAAATATATATATATATACTAATAGTTATATATATATATAATATATATATATATATCTATATATATATATTATATATAATATATATATATATATAATATATATATATATATATATAATATATTATATATCTAATATAGTATATATATATATAGTATATATTATGTGGGAAAATAAAAATTATCAAGT
>JABUQX010046478.1:0-5000 GCA_015478945.1 Trachelipus rathkii
TAAGATTTGGGAATTAATAAACAATTTTAAATTCAACGGACAATATTTCAAGCAGATTTATGGTTTACCAATGGGCTCTCCCCTTATTTTTATGGAGTTTTTCGAATCCCGGTTCATCTTCCAACATGACACATATCGCAATATTTTTTTGGAAAAGATACGTGGATGACATCTTCGTCGTGCTCCCAGCCCATCTCAACCCTCACACGCTATTAACCCACCTTAACAACCAGATTCTGTCGATCAAGTTCACAGTAGAATTTGCCAACAACAATTCTCTTCCTTTTTTAGATGTCCTGATTTAATTAGATGAAAACTTCCATACCACCACGGATATTTACAGAAAGCCTACTTATATAGACTCATATACAAATTGGTACTCCTGCCATGCGTTCTCCACAAAAATGGGAATCATCACGTCACAAATCTTCAGAGCCTTCCGCTTATGTAGTCCCACAACCCTGGACTCACAACTGCAAAAAATCAGAAAAATCTTCATGGATCTACATTATCCTCCTCACACTTTCTATAGAGCCCTCCATAAGGCCAGACACAAATTCTACAGCGGTGCCAGGGACCATCCGTCCCCCAACCTTAAGTATATTAACATACCCACCAGCAATCTACATCTTTATAAGCAACTCCTTCCGGACTATCTTCAACCAGTGAGAGGTATTGTTAAGCTGAGAAACATGCTCCAGCAACACCAAAACAGCTCGCTCCCAAACCCTACTCCCCTGCATTCCCTGCCAGATCCATTAAGTTGCCCAGTCATCTGCCCCAGGAACCTATGTTGGAGGAAAACTTATCGCACCAGAAGAGCGAGAAATCTACCACCCACAAAACACGACCTCTCACGACAACTGAAACCTTGCGTGTTAAAAGACATAGAAAACCATTTTCAACCATTACCCAGTAGATAAAAGATGAACATGATTTTATAGAAAGTCATTAACAACCCACCTCACCTCCGCAAGGTTCATTGAACAGTTTTAGATATTCAAACAATAATCGTACCCTCATCATGAACTACAATGGTAACAGGGGAGTCAAACTGGACCCAATTTTTGTAACATTATACTCACAGGATAAAAAATGGACAAACTGCATGGCCCAACGATTCGCTCAACTACCACATTCAACTAATGGAAAACACCAAGCATCATACTTAAGCCGGCATACCTTGTGATTTTTCAGTCCCTCTCGCATCGTCATTGAATAAAGTTGAAAATAAGCCACAGAAAAGCTATAGTCTTTAATCTTTTTAAAAACTTATTAGCTTGTATGTTTACATTATGAAATCAAAGTTTCTTATGCATTTAGGGGATTTGCTCCGATCCCCCATACCAATTGTTCCAACTGCGCCTGAATTTTTAGCGATTATAATATATATCGTATATTATATAATATATTAAATTATATATATATATATATTATATAATATATATACTATAATATATATATATATATATATATATATAGTATAGTACTATACTATATATATATATATATATATATATATATATATATCCTTGTATGGAGGTATCTCTCTGTAGGTACGCAAGAATACCCATACCCTACGCCGCGTACGGTCTGCGTGTCGTAAGAGGAGACTTAATAGACAGAGGGGAGAGTAGCACACTTGAGGCGATAGGAGTACCTCCCAATGGGGGTTTTGGTTTGTAGGGTGTATCTGATGACATTCTGGTGCCCAATGGTTCGCCTTTCTCTTCTGCGTTCATTTCCACACTCTTTTTGCAGCCAACGCATTACAAACAACACCTTTCCTTATATTCCTGTGTGTGTTGGTGAGAAAGAATTCCTTCAGCGTATGCTCTGCGTGTTGTAGAGTGCGACTAAAGGGACAGTCGTAGTTGGATTGGCTACCCACTACCACTTATCTCTTGAAAGGAATGCTAATGCATGCCTCGGAGAAGGTGGTGGTCGCCGAGAGACCTTCTATCTTTCGGCGAAAATGTGTGAATCGTGTGAGTTCATGGAATGTCAGAGGAATAAGTGATGAGTTGAAGAGGAGAGAGGTGATGGATGTATTTAGAATCAGTAAATTTGATTTGCTCGCTGTAACTGAAGCAAAGTTGAAAGGAAGCGGTGAAGATGTGTGATGTAGTGTGAAATGTGTGCGTGCTGGAGTGGAAAGGAATGAGAAGGGGAGAGAAGGAGTTGCGATTCTCATGAGTTACATGTGGCACATAGCTATAGTGGATTTTGTATGTGTGAGTGCTAGAATTCTAAAGTTTAAATTTGTTTGAAAAGGTCAAGGTATTTGTGGTTGTGACTATGGTCAATCTAAGGGTGATGTTGAGGAAAGTGCGATTTTCTTGAATAATCTGAATGATGTTTTGGATGGAGTGAGTAGGATGCAAATGAAGGAAGCCTTTGTTAGTTGTGCATGAGAAGTATGCGGATGTGCTAAAGTAGGAAGTAAGAATGGTAACAGTGAGTGGTGAAATGAAGAGGTTATGCAAACGGTTAAAAAGTTAAAAAAGAGGCGTGGTTGAATGTACTAAAAGCCAATGATGAGATTTCAAAAGAAAGGTGTTTGGAATTAAAGTAAGGGAAGAAAAAAGAAAAAGACGAAAAGTTGCATACGTAGGAGGAAAAATGAGTTAAAAGAACAGTCTGGAAAGGGGATGAATGGGGACTTACAAAGTAAAAAGAAGTTCTTTTGGAAGGAAGAGTGAAAGGTTAAGAATGAGAATATGGGGAAATTGCATAGAATAATGAATAGGATACTGCTTTCGTAAAATTGATGAAATTGGGGTATTTTGAGTCGAGAGTGCTTTCTAGTGAGCCACTCGAAAATCTGCATAACATTGACAGTAAAAAAGAGGTGACAGTGAATATGTGTGGGTTATATGGCTGCAAGAAGAAATAGGTATTTTGGGGATGAGGGTGCCATTAGTAAGGAGGTTAATGGGGTAGGAGTGAGAAAGTTGAAGAATTGTAAATCAGCAGGCATAGATGGAATTACTGGTGAAATAAGCAAAAGTGGAGACGAGATGGTGATTGAATGGGATTTGAAGTCTGTGTAAACAAAGCAGTTTTATGGGAGGGTATAGTCCGAAGACTTGGAAAGGAGAGCAGTAATAGTACCCTTATATAAAGGTAAAGGAGATAAGGGGAACTGTATGAATTATAGGGAAATTAGTTTATTGAGTGTTGCAGGGGAGATATATGACTGTTTTTTTTTGCGTCGAAAAGTACGTCGAGTTGACTGAGGGAACTAGATTTGTGAGGAAACAAGGTGTGCATTTTTAGAAATGGTAGAAGATGTCAAATTGAAGCAATTGATTGAGAAAATGATGACACCAAAATGAGAGAGCAAAAGCTAAACTTGTATATAGGTTTCATGGATTTGCAACAGGCTTATAATAGGATTAATAGGAAAGTTCTGTGCTTGTGTTAGTTGCAATGATGGTGTTGGCGGTAGGCTCTTGAAATGGACATCCAAATTGTTCTATTACGATAGTAAAACGTGTGTAAGAATAAACGGAGTTGAAAGTGATTGGTTTAATATTAATAGTGTTAATAGAGGAGCGAGACAGGAATGTGTTATCTTTCCTTAGTTATTCAATATGCTAAAGGATGGGGTTATGAAAGAATTTTAAGGGGGAGCGGGGAGAGCGCGGTCGCGACACGGATTGTTAATAATGATGGGAAAACAGGTAGAGAGTGGCCGACGGGTTTCCCTACTTATTATATTGCGTCACTCTGATTTCTGTTCTGTCTTTTATCTTTTTGGTGGAAGAATCTCCTGAAAACATATCTTGTCGCATATGATGGACAAAGAGCGGGGCTTGAAAGGTAAATGTCACCTGCGTAACGTAAAGTTTTAGCTATGTGAGTGAATTGAGAAGTTACACACAAATGTGACATCTCTCATTAGAGTGTGTGATACGCAAGCCTGAACACATGTGTCTGGCTATTTAAAATATTTTCCTATGACTATATGTTGGATAAAATGGAATAGGATGATGCAGAGTGAGTTTTGGTATTGAATGTGTGAATGCGTTAGGAAGCGTAGGCTTGGTGCAATTAGTCCTTGAGAATTAATTGGACTAAGTCTTGAGTACGCCAAGGTTTTGCATAAGGGTATGTTGTTTCCTGTGCTAATGTATAGTAGTGAAAATATTGTCTAGAATAAGAGATATAGATCCATGGCTCAATATGTTCAGATGGGCAATCTTAAGGGTATGAGCTGGAGAAGAATTAATAAAATGAGCGCATGTAATCGCTAATAGCTTTAGTTTGTGGTGGTGAAGAAGATTGGCGTAAATGGGAGAATAAAAGAGAAAAAATTGGGATGGTTTGTTAACATCCATTGATGGATTATGGTCGGGTGGTTAAGCGGATGTATAGTGGTGAGTGTGCTGGGAATCGACTGGCTGGTAGACCGAAGAAAAAGTGGGTTTGAGTACAGTAAAGAATACCTGGAAGGCAGATTGAATGTAGCTTGGCAAGGAGGCAAGAAGAAAGTTGCATAATAGGAGTGAATGACTGGCTTTTGTGAATGGGTATGTTTGTGCGCCTGGCCCAGGGGATAGACCCCACATTAATGAGATTACCACAGCTGAGGTCCGCTGCAGTTCTCGTTAAAAAAATAGGCGCCTTGCACCGCTTGGACACTTTTCACTAACCTGCCCGACGAAGCTCTCAACTTAGAGGGTATAGAACAGGTAGACGTTCGTGGACTGTTCCTTCAACTACTTTTCTGTTTCCGCCCCTCACCCCCGATCATGGGAAAGGAGCAGTAATGATGATGATATGATGATGATTGATTGATGATGATGGATGTATGATGATGCATGCAGTTGGATGATGATGTGATGTATGGATAATGATAATAATGATGATGATGATATGATGATGATTGATGGATCGATATGATGATGATGATATGATGATGATAATATGATGATGATGATGAGTTTATTTTATTATATAATATATATTATATATATATATAATATATATTATAT
>JABUQX010046478.1:15000-22500 GCA_015478945.1 Trachelipus rathkii
ATATAATATATATAATATGTAAAATATATGTAACAATAATAATAATAATAATATGTGTAATATCTTCTTTATAATAATAACAACAACAATAATAATAATATGTATGTAATAATATATGTAATATATATGTAATATAATAATAATATATATATAATAATAACATATATATATATATATGTTGTAATCTGTCTATATATATATATATAATAATAATAATATATATGTAATAATATGTATAATAATATTAATATTAATATAATATATATATATAATATAATAATAATATATATAATATCATATATAAATCTTCTATAAAAATTCATGTCTTTCAAAAGTAACAATAAGATATATAAAAAAAGAATTTAGATGAAAGCTGTAACAACAACAACAACAACAATAATAACTAATATGCTGTATTAATATATATGTAATTTGTTTATAAATAATAACCAACCAACCAATATTCATTCTCAGCTTTGTTTTTATTCTTGTTAGATACTATTTTTACCGTCAACCCAATAATAACAATAATATGTGTGTGCTGCTGCTGCTATGCTGCTATGCTGCTGCTATGCTGCTGATCTGCTGCCGGCAACCTTAGCAATAATATATGTATGTAACAGCAATAACAATAATAACCAGCCAGCTGTATGCATGCATATGTATGTATGTAATAACAAGGAAATCTAACTAATCAACATGAGCCAATAACAATAATTATAATAATAGGCAATATACTTTTATAATAAAATCGCAAATTGCTAACGAACGTCGAACACAAATAACTTAAGTAAACAATACAAAATACATAATAATAATATGGCCCAACTTAATAATAGCAATATAACAACAACAATAGTAACAACCTTATCAGCAATATCTTTATACTTTCATTCTCTATTCCATAGGTTGGTGGGACAGAGCTCTTTCTATAATAATAATAATAATAATAATAATAATATATAATAACTATATATATATGTATAATATATATAATATATATATGTATATATAAATTTATGTATATATGAAATAATAATATATACATATATATCTTTATTTATATAACATAATAATAATAATAATATATATGTAATAATATAATAATAACTAATAATAACAATATATATATGCTTCTATATATATATCTGATACTTAAAAGTTTTCTGTAAATTAATAATATATATATATATATATATATATATATATATATATATATATATATATATATATATATATATATATATATATATAAATATATATATTTATATATAATATGTAATATAATAATATATGCTCTTACTGTATGTATATGTAGTTATAATATACTTAACTATATATATGATGAATTTACGAAACCACTACACAAATACTAAGCGATTAATAAAATAAATAAAATATTATAATAATGAAATTGTATTTTGGCTTTGTTTACTAATTATTTTGAGTTTGAATAAAAAATTTTAAAATTTGAATTTTCTAAATGTTTAATTAATTCGAATTTAAATTTTAAATCAATTATATATTTAACGGTTGAAATGAATTAATTTTACGTTTAATTTGATTTTTAATCTTTGGTCTACTTTCATTCGCAGTTCGACGAATAGCAAATAATTAAGAACTTCCATTAAATTCAGGATAAAAAAAAAATTGTCGCAATTAAATTTTTTTTATTGATCTACTTTATTATTTTTCATAGATTTTTTTCTTTCGATTGGTCAAGTTTTTCTTGACCTTTTCATGATATATACTACATTAACCTTTGCAAAAATATCTATAAAACTGCTATACTATATATATAACTAATATATATATATATATATATATATGCTGCTCGGCGCTATATATATATATAGAGAGAGAGAGAGAGAGAGAGAGAGAGAGAGATTTTTTGTTTCTTTCGATTGTTAAAGTTTTTCTTGAAGTTGACCTTTAAGCAGATTACTGAAGAAGGTCTTAAAACTCTGAATAAAAGTTATTCAATGCAAAGACACAATGCCATTATTGTTCCTATGAATTAAGGTTTACACTAAAATTTGGTTAGACTTTGTTGCTTACTTAACAATTGATTAAATAAAGATATGCGACACTTTCTTTCATTCATACTGATAAAATCTGGAATTTAATTGTGGAAAGAGCTTTTCTTTTTAATATTTAACAATAATAATAATAATAATAATAATAATAATAATAATAATAATAATAATAATAATAATAATAATAATAATAATAATAATAATAATAATAATAATAATAATAATAATAATAATAATAATAATAATTATAAAACAACAACAATAACAACAACAACAACAACAGCAACAACAACAGCAACAACAATTATTATTATTAATTATTATTATGTGTGTATTATTATTATTATTATTATTATTATTATTATTATTATTATTATTATTATTATTATTATTATTATTATTATTATTTCACATGCAAATTCTACTCGAGACTTAAAATATAGGAAATAATAATAGTAACCTTTAAGCTGTTGATATTCGCCATTTTCAATTGTGGAGGATATATAGGTTTTATAAGACTAATAAATCATGTTGTCCTTAATTACATCATGCCATGGAGTAAGTATGTCAAAGAAATTTTCTTTAAAAATATATATGATTATATTGGAAATAAAATGTAAAATGAAATTGATGCAGAACAATTTCATTTTATATTACATCTGATTCATTAGTTTCATTAGCATTAGATTAGATTAGATTCATTAGCATTGGATAGTGATTACAAAAGGAAATTGTTATTCTAACAGTTTTACTATTTAAAGTTTTATGCTATAAATAGGGGAAAAACTCCGTACAATACTAGAATAAAAATTATCTTTATTTCATATGGCAATGACTATCAAAACCAATGGGTTTAGAAAAAAAAGTCAATGGCACATCCTAGAGAAATTACTAAAATTTCTAAAATAATTGAAAGCACAAAATTTTGAGCAAATTCTAAACAAAATTGCTGCCACTGGTTCAGAAATAATTCAAAATAGGGTGGTTTCTATTTTTTTGCAAAGCGCAATAAGCAAACCTTTTCAGTGTCCTGACTTGGACCAATGTTATCAGCCTGAAATGTTTCAACCTAAATATGACTGTGCTTTTTTTTTTTTTTTTAAATAACAATCTAAAACTTAAAAACTATAAGGTCGTCCGTTTAAAAGCATTTTTAGAAGACCAATATGACGGAAAAATTAGAAGAAATTCTTACCCAGTGAATTGGTGATGATATTTTCAAATTTAATCAGAAAAACAAACGATCAACTGCTAACAATTCAAATTCATCTCAGAAATCATCAACATCAGAAGGTTATGAATATAAATTTGAAGATAGCATAATGAAGTAAATTAATCAAAAGAGGAAGCAAAAAAGTTATTGAAGAAAAATGTCATTCAGATATCTCAATACAAAGAGTAAACAAATGTACAGTGAAAGTGAACAGGAATAATCCCTTGAAAAATATGAAAAATATGCTGATACTGTAAAAGATAGAAAAGAAACAATACAGAGATTTAAAGACAATTGGATATTTCGAAAGGCCATTTTTCAGTAGTTTACTTATAAATATAATATTAAAAACATAGCCAAGATCTATTGGAAATATTTCTCTGCATCTCCATCATCCATAAAAATTGAAAGGGAAGGTCAATTTATTCTTCCGAAAGGAAAAAAAAATTCTGGCAAAACTGAATTTGAATTTGTTTCTAAATTTTAATTTGAGAATTAATATTTAGTTTTCAATATGAACGCAATGATATGAAAATGGATGTCCTAAAATTTAATTTCTACTTGGCATTATTGGCATTATAATATATATATATTATATAATATATATATTATATATATATATATATTATTATATATATATATATGATATAATATATATATATTAGATATATAATATATGTATATACTAATGTGTGTTGTGGTGGGGTGTGTGGTGTTAAAATATGTGCACAATCGCAATTTTATTATTTAGATGGGTTAAATTAAAGAACAAAGTGGGAAGTAAAGAATTACCGCCTCTCCGATTGAACCACGCATGTGCGAAGATGATTACAATATAGCCCTCGAGTGCTTACGGAACTGAGGCATCCCTCAACCCAATTAAAGGGGGAGTTCAAGAACAGTTTTAAAGCAATCGAGTTTCTTCAAGGCGACCCATCACCAGGTGTTCAAGCTTGTTCCTATCCCTGTCTTAATAATATGGTAGGTGTTAAATATGAAATAATTTCGCAATTTATATTTAGATGATTAAATAAAGAACATAAGTGGAAGCTAAAGAAATACTGGCCTTCCACTCTATGTTCTTTCATTTACATCTAAATAAAAATTGCGATTTATGGCAATATTTAACACCTACATATTATTAAGAACGAGGGATAGGACAGGCTGGACACCTGGTGATGTCGCCTTGAAGAGAACTCGATTGCTTTAAAACTGTTCTTGAACTCAACTTTTTTTTTTTTTTGGGTTGAGGGATAGCTTAGTCGTAAAGCATCGAGCATATTGTCCTCATTTCGCAACATGCGGTGGTTTCAATCCCGGAGAAGGCGGTAATTCTTTACCTTCCCACCTTATGTCTGTTTATTTAACATAAGGCTATATATATATATAAGATATATATATATATATATATATATATATTATATATATATTATATATATATATATATATATATATATATATATATATATTATATATATAGTTATATATATATATATATATACTATATATATATATATATATATATATATATTTACATATATATTTCATAACGTATTTGGTTTTTATAGAAAATAAAACATTGAAATTTCATGCCATGCTTGGAGAAAATATTTTTAATTTAATTGATAACTAGAATTAGTTTTCCCGTCAAAAATTCTTTTTATTCCATTTATATATTTTTAATTTTGTAGAAAAGAAAATATAATAATTTCATGTTTTATAATAATAATAATAATAATAATAATAATAATAATAATAATAATAATAATAATAATATATTAATATAATAATAATAATAATACATAATAATAATAATAATCATTGAATATGCATTATAAATAATTATTAAAAAATAAGTAGCTGTCACTAACAATGTAATTATCACTTTTGGCATCGGAATCGGAATCTGAAATTCTTTATATATAATATATATATTATATATATTATATTATATATATGATATATATTATTATATATTATCTATTATATATATATATTATATATATATATAATAATATATATATATTAGATATACTGATAAATATATATATATATATAATATATATAATATATATATATATATATATATTATCATTATATAAAAATATATATATTGTAATCTTTTATTATATAAATATATTATATAAAGTTATATATATATATATATATATATATATATTTATATAGTATTATATATAATATATATTATATATATATATATATATATAATCATAGATATATAGTTATATATATATATATATGATTATATATAATATATATATATATATATATGATTATATTATTATTATATTATATATATAATATATATTATATATAAATTATATATATATTATATATTAATATATATATATATATTAAATAATATATATTATAATATAATATCATATATATTATTATATATATATACACATATAAAAACGCGGGATAGGACAGGCTGGGACCCCTGGTTATGTACCCTTGAAGGGAGATCGGTTGCTTTATAACTGTTCTCGAATCCAACTTTTTTGGGTCAGTCGTAAGCGCCGTGTATATTGTCCTGCATTCGCAACATGGCTTGGTGGTTCAATCCCGAGAAAGGCTAGCTAAAGTTCTTACCTTCCCATAAATGTTCTTTCTTTAGTTTACATCTTATTTAATTGGTTAATATGCAATATTTTCAACATATTATATATATATATATATAATATATATATAATATATATATATTATATATATATATTATATTATTATATATATATATATATATATATATGATATATATTAGTATATAATATATATATATTTATTAATATATATAGTAATATATATATATATATTATATAATATATATATATATATATTATTTATAATATATATATAAATAATTTATATATATATATATATATATATTATATATATATAATATATATATATATATATATATATATATATAAGTAGTATATATATATATTAATATAGTTATATACGGTATATAATATTATACATAATATAATATATAGTACTATATAGTATATTTTATATATATATATATACTTATATATATATATATATGATATATAGTATATATATATATATATATCAATATATAAAGAAACTGAAGAAATAACTTTCTATATAGTTATATTAGTGAATGGCTATATGTAGTTATAGGTATGCTTGTAAATGGGTGTGTCCGCGTGTGTGAATGTGTGTGTAGGTGTGTGGTGTGTGTGTGTGTGTGAGTATGAATATATAGCGCTGAAAACCTTTTTAATTAGTCCTAATTTGAAGACACTTAAAAAGATTTCTAATTAATTAATTAACAAACAAAGAAATTAAGTGGAAAAATTAATAAAAAAATATTTAAGAATAAAAAAATGTAATTTAAAAAAAAAAAAAAAAAAAAAAAATGTTTAATAAAAAAAAAAACTTAATTAAAATTGTAAACTTTACGTCATATTTAGTGAAAAGATATTATTATTATTATTATTATTATTATTATTATTATTATTGTTATTATATTATTATTATTATTATTATTATTATTATTATTATTATTATTGCTATTATTATTATTATTATTAGTAACATTAATAGTAATAGTTAGTCGTAGTAGCTGTAGAAGTTATTGAAAAAGCATTTTACTAATAGTAGTGGAAGTCTTAAATAGCTGTACTGAAAGTGGCAGGGCTTCTAGTAGTAATAGTAGTAGTTGCAGCAGTATTAGTAGTAGTTTTAGTAGTAGTAGTAGTGGTTAGTAGAAAAAGATGTGTGCGCACTAGCAGTAACTAAGTGGTTTGAATTAAATTCATAGTTTTTATACTGCAGATTACTTTTGCAAAACGAAACAAAGCTGAGAGTTTGCAATTTGGACTTAAAGAATTCTTGAATAAGAATATAGTTATTAATATTTATTTCCTTGATTTATTATTAGAGGAATTTTAGTAATTTAGTGTTATGTTCTTTAATGAGGAAAATCATGTGATCAATAATCACCTCACTAAATCATGTGATCATTAACCATCTCACTAAATCATGTGATCAATAATCACCTCACTAATTCATGTGATCAATAACATCTCACTAAGTCAGTTTTATCAGAAATATGTTTTTAAATAGATTCCCACGTAACTAAAGATACACTACCTTAGGGTTTGAGATATTTTCATTTACTGTTTTTTTTTTTTTAACTGTTTGCAAGGTTATACATACAGTAGAAACTATGGTGATTATTAAGAATGAAAATGGTTA
>JABUQX010046478.1:25000-50000 GCA_015478945.1 Trachelipus rathkii
TATCAAAATATATAAACTAATAACTAATAACAAAAATTATAAAGATTAAATCTAATAATCCTAAATATAATTAATAATAATAATCTAATAAATAATTAATAATAATACTATCAATAATAATCATATACCACTATTTACAGCATATTTTTTTTAAATTATAATATAATTACAATCTTAAAAGACGTTATTTACAACATTACTACAAAATATATTATATAAGTAGCTATACTCCATATATAAATAACTTATAATTTAAACAAAAATGAATCCTATATAAATAAATAATTAATATATAATAATAAATAATATAATAATAATAATAATGAATAATAATAATAATAATAATAATAATAATGAATAATAATAAATAATAATTAATAATATACAAAAAAACCATTAAAATTAAAAATTAATTACGTAAAATAAAATTTTACCAAATCCTGGAATAATATAAAAATAAATATAATAATAATAATAATAATAATAAAATACCGTAAATTAAAATAATATAATAATAAATTAAAAATAAATTAAATATACAATAACCTACCCGTCATACAGAAATATAACTATATGACATAAGTAACAATGAGTACCTTCAGACGATGAATTTATATTTTGTTTAAATAAAATAAATTAGTTAAGAGAAATATTAATTATCTATATAATGGACACTAACTATTAAATTACTTACCCACGATATAATATAAAAATAATAATCAATAACATAATAATAATCTAATAAATAATCAATAATAATAATGAATAATAATAATAATGAAAATAACTAATAAATAATAATATAATACATAATAATACATAACTGACAAATGTAACTAACTATAATGCTTAAACACTATTAACAACTCATCTATTGCGTGTTTTTATATTTTATGGTCAAATAACTTAGATTAAAACTAAAGTTAATGTTGGACTGTAAAATTAATATCGAATCAACCTTATACAATAATCAATACATAATAAAATAATAATATAAATATAATAAGTAATAATATATAAATAATAAAAATAAATTCAATATATAATAAATTATAATGAATAATAATAATAAATAAATTAATAATAATCAAATAATCAATAATCCACCATTCTTTAACCGCGCGATAAACATGAAGTTAATGAAAGGAAAAAATATGACCAAAGCTCACACGAAAAGAAAACCAAATCACTTACCGCCCCCTTCTAAAAATATCTAATTCAGTGAGAACCTATCATACATCGCGAGTTATCGAACAAAATCCCCACACCTAGAGCTTATATACGATCACGGGTAGACCCGAAACAGGATCCCTCACACAAGTTAAATTAAGCATCACTCTATTCAAATGTGTGGATCTAATTCCCTTGGCCTACAGGTCGCGATAACTAGCCACACAACATACTCCCTCAACAATAACAACCCCAGCACATTACCACTCCCTATTAATGCACCTTATGTTCTAGCCATCTGCAGAACTCTCAATTTCTCTCCTCCAGGACAATCCATGTTATCTGATCTCAATAAATCCACGTTCTAACCTCGGAATTTCCCAGCCGGTCGTAATTAATAACCAACAACAAAATTCACCACTAAACATCCGGCTATTAAACCAACCGACTACCATCAATCCATCCTTTTCCAACTAATTGACCAACACCCATCTCCAACGTACTACCATTAGTCTCTCCATTTATCCCAATTCTTCACACCACTAACAATCTATCTCATAATACGTCCATTCACTCAATTAGTATCAATTATTCTCTTACATAGCACGGCCCTAAGATTGGGTCCCATCTGAACCACATTGAACTTAGAATCTAACCTCCTCTATCCATCAACACCTATTCAGTACTCACAACTATATACTAATTAACACATAAAACTTACGCTAATCAACATACCCTTACATAGTAAAGACCCTAATAGGTGCATTTAAGAACTAGTCCCTAAAACATCCAAACACGTAATAATAATATTTGTAATGCACCAGCCACCTTCCGCTCAATTCCCAAAACTAATCCTACTTAACCATTATTTAAACTCTAAGCACTTGATTCCAATAACTCCTCGACGAACTACCCCTCACAACATAACCTTACTACACCTGAGACTATCCTCACTTCACAACCATAAACTCTTATATACTCTCATGCACGTCTTACTTTCAATATAATCCCTCTCTAACATTTCCCACAAACTTCTGTGATGCTGAAATCATTATACCTCTACCTAAATTCCTCTCAAAACTCTATCTTCAGATTCACTGGACAAAAACCCACAATCATATTCCAACATATGCATAGGTTATATGGCCACCCATCCACTGTCTTTCACATTCTCCATCATTCTGACACCATCTCCTGCCACATCATACCTTCCACCTCTAATTCTTTCATAAGCCCTCAAAACTATCATTATTATACCAAGTAAATAAAATAATAATAATAAAATAATAAAATCAATAATAATAATAATAATAATAAATAAATTAATATATATAATAATAATTATAACACTTCATTATTACGTACTTCAAAATAATAAAAAAAAATTATTAAATTTATTATTTTTTCTTTTGTTTTAATTTTTTATTCTTTTTTTTTCAAACAATTTATCATTAATTTATACTAAAAATAGATAGGTAACATGCAGCTGTTATGATTTTCTTTGATCTTTATTCTTTTAATTTACGAGCATCCCTAATTTTATCAACACCAATATTTCCCTCACCAATTAATATAATAACATATATTAAATTATAAATAATATAATAATAATATATAATCAATAAAATAATAATAATAATTAAATAATTACTAAGGTAAATCTAAATAATAATAATATAATATTTTATACATAATAAGCTATCTCAAAGAATGCCAGGTCAATTAGTATTGCTTAAAATTAAGTCTTTATAAAATATATATATACATCAAATTATATAAGATATATATATATAATATTTTATAATATATATATAAAATAAATATTATATATATAATAATTATATATATTATATATATCATCATATATATATATATAAATATACTTATATATATAATATATATATATATATATTATTAATATAAATATATATATAATATATAATATATATCTAATATAATAATTAATATATTATATATTAATATATATTAATATATATATATATATACATAGATTACAATAATATAATAATATATTAAATATAATATAATAACACTAAACCTTCGATATTAATCAGGGAATTGAAATGATAAACTTATTGATCATACAAATACCTGTAAATAGATTTATACAACCCCAACATGATCCATGCTAAGAGAACGAGAAAAAATCCGAAATATCACCTAACTATATATTTGCGATATCCCACCCATACCCCTACCAACTCTCTCATCTCGTTACCTCCTATAAATATATTGTTTCGTACACTTATATCGTCACCCCGAATGTCAGATTTCTGTATCACTTATAATAATATATTTATTATAATAGTATCCTGATTGTCACAAACACTGGTAGCTATAATATTATTGATTTAGGAATAATTGTACATAAAGCTGCGCAGATGGGAAAAGAGAGGTTCCGTGTATATTAGAGTAGATGAATCAAGTCTGCGAATCTCTCTGCATGACAACTTCTAAAAACTAGAAATAAGAAATAATATAATCAATAAAATAATCAATAATAATTAAATCTAGATAATAAAATAATAAATAATTCAAAAATAAGACATAAATAATAATTAAACTAAATCAAAATTAATAAAAATTATAATTTATATAAAAATTTACATAAACAATAATTTAATTAAAATAACTAATAATTAAATACACACATTATTATATATTAAGTATGATATAACGAATGAAAGGACAACTAAATTATATAAAAAATTAATTAAGCTGAATAAACATCATCATCATAATGCTAAATGAATTGTGATACAACACTTACTGAATTAAAAATCATAATCTAAAAATATTCAAATACGATTGTAACCAAATTACATATCAGCTATAAATTTTTAAATGCTAAATTATATATACCTTACTCCCTAAAAATAATATTTTTTCTGGCACTAATAATCTTTATATAATTAATCTAAATAAAAAGGGAGGAAATCCAATATTTAGATTTTAGGGACCTCCCATTTTGTAGCCCTAACATATCCCACCTAAAAAATGCGACATTCAAATTCGGAATTATTCCAGATCACCGGAATCCTCTTGTACCCAACATAAACACAAACACCATGTACTCCTGTTCCCCTCTAAAAACGTTTTGAACTAATTTTCTCTGCGAATGTGTTTAACAATAAAGTGTCTGTACGCATTCTTTCAAAAATTTTATTTTCAAAACACCCATGTTATCCAACATTCATGACATATATTTTCGTACATCAACTGTTCACAGAATTATTTGTCTTCGATAATATGGACCTTGACAAATCAATTGAAAATATGACATAATAGATGGGGTTACCATTTACCAACAAAAAAGTCACCATATTAGAATTTTTTCTAAATTTTAATCAGTCAAATTCTCAATCTTTTTCCACTTCCCAAAATCAGATTTTGCCCCTTCCCCAAATTAAATATTGAATAAATATTTTGAACTTATGCAAATTAACGTAATACTTCTTAAGTATATAAATTATTACTTTTAATAATCATACATATATACATAAAACATAATATTAAGGAGAATATACGAAATAGTGGCATTAAAAATTTCAAGTTACGTAGAACATATGTAAGTCGGACGAGAAAAGAGACACATTTTTTACTAAGAATCAAATTCTTGTATATTGCATTAGTTTTGGATTTGTTTATAATATTTAATTTCTTCAAAAAAAAATTTTTGGGACACTTTGTTTAAATCCTTGCTAATATAGTCAATAATTTTTTTAGTATGAAAGGGTGCAATCTCACCCAATACTAATACAAGCGCTACTGGAATAATTTGGATGTTATTAATCGGGTAATAGGAACGGAATAAGAAGTCTAAATATTTCACAGTTTTCAAAACGATTAATTATTTGAAAAAAGTATTTAATACTATATTTTATTCTCTCTACTTTCTAATAAGATAAATTTTCAAGGGCTTGTATATTGTAAAGTTGGGCGAGATACACCTTTTTTACTATAATAATAATTTTTTAGTATACTCAAAAGAAAAAATTTTTTAAAAAAATTAAACTAAACATTTTTTTTGAAAAAAATTGTAACCAAGACAAATTCAAAACTATATGCATATATCAAAGAAATTATTTATAGATAAAAAATATGCCCTCCCCCGACTATTCATATGCTCTGAAATTTCATACAGATCGCATGAGAAAATCCGGAACGCGGAAAAATAAAATATCGCAATTTTTCATTTCAAATAAATCCAAAAAAGTGGGTTTGAAAATATATGGATCAAACGCTGAGCACAAAAATCTCTAAAAAATCGAATAAAAAGCAAAGATGCTGGAAGATTGTAGTAGGGACCCATCTATAAGACATATTTCAATAAAGTTTGAAGTCATTTCGGAAAAAAATTCTGGAAGTTATACGAAAAAAGAAGAATGTCAAAAACATGGCTTTTGAAATAATTAATATAATTTTGGATACTTGACTACAGGACAAAAACAGAAAAACACCGAAAATAAACAAACGTTTTAGGGGAAAAAAGCTACAGTTGTAGTGTTTATAATTAGGGTAAAAATCGTACTAATAACCGATAATAGTTCCGAAATTTTATGTCCATTTTTAGGGGGTGAAGTATTGAAAAAATTGGGCGCTTAGCAACACGAGCCAAATATTTGGATCCATCCCTCTTAATAATTAAAAATAGTCTAAACCAATCTACGATTTTTTTTAACCTGTATAACTGAATATGTTAAGAGTTATATAAACAAAACATGATAAAACACTTCAACTAACTAAATAAATAAGAAAAAAAATTAATAGCAAGCAGCAATATTAAGCTAATTCATACTCTTAGGTATATTCCTGATCAGAAACCCAAGGTCAGAACATGCAAGTAAAACCGCTACAAGTTTTTAACAAAACCAAACATGACCACAATATAAATTGAAATTAACTTCGCTACAAGTTTAATAATTAAAATGTTACTTGGAACAGTGAATAAGCCCAAGATAATACCAACTTACTTCTCGAATATCGAAACAAATTGATAATAAAACAACTTTATATAAATTTGCCATTGTGATAATGATCTACAAAACCTTGCAGATTTATAGGCCCATTTGTGATTAATTCTATTCCTTTCTTTAATCCAAAGGATGAATCTTTCTCAAATTTATACTATCTTCAGTTGGTTGAACATACAGATAACGAATATACTGAGGAGTTTAGTAATAGTAGTTATAATAATACATAAATTAGTCAGGTCGCTCAAAATACTTCGGCTTAAAAGAAATAAACAAACCTGACGTGCTAATACAAGTGCGGAAGGCTTTCCCAACTTGGTGGGAAATTTTACAAGTTCTTGAGGTGGAGCGGAATGCTTAGGTGATGGTGGCATGATTTTATTGTTAGACGAGTGAAATGAATGATTTCCGCTATTATCTGCCTCTAAGGAACTAGTTCTTAAAGATTTGGTTCTAGGTCCTCGTACAGGTTGCATATGTACACGTTGATAAGAATCATCTGATGTACATTTAATGGGAGACGATGTGTTCGATTTGGGAGAATTAGTTAAGTGGCTGCAAGGTCTCTTAATACCAAAGGAATGTCGAGGTGGAGTGGCAAATGTACGATTAGGAGACGTAGGAAAACTAGGAAAGATACGAGGAGGAGAATGAAAATGACGAGGGGAAAAATCTAATCTTCGATCTTCCCTTTCCAACTCAACTATTGATAAACCGTTCTTACAATTACACTAAAGTTGTTTGGAAAATTTGACGCATTGTGAGGGGCGTAAAAATGATTAAAATAACAAGGGTATAATGCGAATGGTGGATAGGAAGAATGAATTGCCCGGTTATGATTTACGCAATTTTTACTATTGCAGCAAATATTCCCGACAGATGATTCTGATGATACAGAATGCGATATAGAATTGCAGTTAAACTTTTGGAGACTGTGAGAAGATACGAACTGAATAGGTGGAGGGTTTCTGCAATGATAGTTTATGTCTTCGGGAATGTCTTTATGAGAATGAAAAACATCAGATGGCAGAGCTGCAGACTTTTCACCCCCCTGTACAAAAGGAATACAAGAATGATATATATAATATATATATAAATTAGAATACAAAATAATATTAATTGTACATATGATAAATATACACAAGGAATGCATTTCAACAAATGCACGATTGCTGTTTAAGACTAACAACAAAGCAAAATATTAAATAAATATTTATATTAATAAAAACACTTTCTCTCCTTTCTACCCTCAGCTTGATAACTCCACAAATTATTGAGCTTGTAAATATTTAATAAAATTAATTCTATATCTATCTATTACTATCTATCTACCTACCTACCTACCTATCCATCTATCTATCTATATTTTTATTACATTTCTACCTCTATCTATCTAGTTACTTAAAATTCAAATTAGCTCGTTGTGATGTCGGATCATCGCATTTTTTCAAAGAAAATAAGACGTAACTTTTTGGATTTTGTTGACGTTTTTACCATTCAGTGTTCCATTCATTCCCTCTCTTGAAGATTTAGAAATATACGTTCTAAAGCTTTCTACTATAATAAGATTTCTTTAAATTAGATTACGATTAGGGTTGGCCGAAAACTACATTTTTCTGCCGCACCGCAAGTGGAGGTCGTGCAAAAGCACCGCATCGTGCTAAAATGAACGCACCACTCACTGCACCACAGTGAGTGCTTTGCCCCGTTCCGGTGCATCGATAAAAAAAATAACTTTTATGAAAGAAATAAAATTCAGATCAGTTGAGTTGAATATTAGCGAGCCAAAATTTTTTTGGAAAATTTAAAATACTTTATTTTAATAAATGTCGAAAGAAAATAAATAAACAAATTGTTTATCTATATACTATTAATTTTAAACATACCATTTTTGTCCCACAAGTTTTCGGCTTTTTGGTTTCATTTTATTTATTAAAAAAGATATTACAGTAATTAATTTTGAGTTTCACAAAAAATAGAAAGAATTAGGAATTTATAATAAAATTTAAACTTTTATTTTTATTAAAATAAAAACATTTCAAATGTGCGCGAGCTTTGCCGCGTGGAGCGCGGGTAAGTTGCTACACGTAGTTCGCTTTTCAGGCAAGCAGGAACGTTCACGTTGCTTGTCTATTATTATTATTATTATTATTATTATTATTATTATTATTATTATTATTATTATTATTTATTTGACTTAAAAAAAATATATATATATATATATATATATATATATATATATATATATATATATATATATATATATATATATATATATATATATATATATATATATATATATATATATATATATATATATATATAAAACTACCTTTTAACGTGCTTTATCCCCTATGCAGGGGGTAACACGGGGGGACCACAGGAAATCGAACTTTAAGGCCGGCTATCCCAAACCAGCGCCACCAACGTGTTAGCAGTCAAGTTTTAATTCTTGCCCCCAGGTAGATAAAACCCAACTGTTACGCGGAAGATTTGAACCAGCGTCCTCTCGTATGAGAGGCGGTGACTCAACCTCCGCGGCACGATATATATATATATATATATATATATATATAATATATATATATATAAATATACGTATATATATATTATATTAATATTATATACATACCTATATATATTATAATATATATAATATATAATATATATATATACTATATATATATATATATATATAAAAATAGATATAATATATATATATATATATATATATATATATATATATATATATATATATATATATATATATGTCTGTGTGTGTGTGTGTGCGCGCGCGCTTGTAATTAATTATAAATCATTTAAAGTCTCACCGAAGATATAAAACAAATTATTCGATGCAACTGGGATTAGTTAGTTTTAAGAATAGACAAAAACAACAACAACAACAACAATAATAATAATAATAATAATAATAATAATAATAATAATAATAATAATAATAATAATAATAATAATAATAATAATAATAATAATAATTGGTTTGAAATTCGCCGTAATTTTCATATACTTTACAGAAGAAACGGAGTAAAAGCAAAGAGCAACACCCATCTTCGGGTGAGTAGGGTACACTGTCATATAAATAATACATACTACATCTTCAAAACTATCTCGCATCAACCTACCCGTCAAAGTTGCTACAAACCCCTATCCTCTTTATTTATCTACTCATTCGCTTCCATAACCACAATTAGTATCCTGCGTGCGTGTCTGCCTGCTGGCCTGCCAAATTCTCTCGTGATTTAGGCTTAAATTTCCCATAATTTATTTATTTTGCAAATTTCTCTTTTAGCAGAGAGACACTGCTAAGCACATTTATTATTATTATTATTATTATTTTATCACAATTTATTTTAAGCGTTTCATGTAAGTTTCAGGAAAATTATACTGGACCATAGAAAATAAATAAATATATAAACTATTTCAATTGGAACTTATCGTACAATTTATCGTTTTTATTATTATATACTGTTTTTTTTTTCATCGCCCTTCATTTCATTTCTTCATCATTTTCCTGCATTAAAATGTTCGCGGATTTCAAAAATGTATTCACTTTTTATGTAGCTACTACCGTAGTTTTTAGATACAGGTGTCAGTTATTCCGGACCCTGACCAAATATATATATATATATATATTATATATACATATATTATATATATATCAAAAAATATATATATATATATATATATATATATATATATATATATATATATATATATATATATATATATATATATATATATATATATATATATATATATATATATATATATATATAGACATATATTTAATTAGCTAGTGTGATGTCACTCTCTTTTCAAAGGGAATACATCACGTGCACAAATTATTCGCTTTCAATCCCCAATACAGTCTGGTCTGACACCGATTCTGCGATACATCAGAATCATTACCGACATTGTAAACTTTCAACATCATTTTATACAAAAGGTGCTGTTTCTTATGATGAAGGGTATACCTCCCATACCTTCCCCTTTATGTTGCCCGGTCCCGACCGGACCACCTAAATCTAGCCACCCTACTGCCTTGTTAAAGATAAGTAATTATTCCGCAGTTCACGGATGCACTGACGCCTTAAAAACAAGAGGGGACAGGGGAGGGGGAGTGGATGTCTGCCGTCCTTCTTAACCGTAACCTCCTCCCTCATTCTTCAATTTTTACTGCAGAATTAATGGCTATAATGATTGCCATTTCTCGAATTCTACTCCCTAACTATGACCACACACGTCATTTATTCAGATTCGCTCAGCGCACTCCAGGCGCTTAAAACTCCCAATTTCTTCGGCTGCTCCACTCTCGTAAGAAACAAACCATACTATGTTGGGCCCCTCTCATGTAATTAACTACTGGCAAAGAAATCTCTGGCAGAGACCAAAATGGTCACCTTTTCTTTTTAGAGCGGTTCCAGGTACCTCCCAGATGCCATTCGACAAGGCGTCGTCTCCCGTCAACTGATTATTATACTGCTCTTCGACAGGGCTGCCGGTCTTATTGGCAAGAATGCTGGACTAGTGATCAGCAGGGAGAAACTTAGAAATATAAAGCCGAACATTGGTGAGTGACCTTCCTCCCACCGACGAAAAAAACTTACACGCCTCCGTATTGGCCACACTAATATCATGCACAGCCACATGTCCCATCTGAAAATTTTGCCATCGCCATACCGCGCAATCTGTTCACCATATCTTAATTGATTGTCCCCAACTGAACCCCATTTGCCGTAGTCATTTCAAGAGCTGAATATTCTTTACATGATTTTGTTATGTAATATTAGGACTATTTATAATGTAAGGACATCGTTTTAATTAGTTTACTTACCGATTTTTTTTGACTGAATATTCAATTCGCGATCCAAATTTCTTTGACATTTAAAATATGTATAAGCCAAAACCCACCCATGTAGTCGATTATTCAACCCAGTGTGCCAGCTTCTCTGTGGGTCGCAGTGGGTCCTGTGCATCAACTCAATAGATTTTTTTCTTGAGTAGATCTACACGCACAGACACGGATCACAAAGCTAGCCGACCCGGTAGAATCAACTCGGGGGAGGGACTGTACCAAGGTTTAAAAAAAAAAAAAAGTAGATTAGCAAATTATTGGATATGGATAAAGAATTCCCAATTCATGAAGAAAAGGGAGGACCCAATTGCTATTGAAGGTACGTGATTCAGCCTGTTAGGGAGGGGAAGCTGCTCAGAGTACCGGAAAGAAACGACGGTCAACGAAGAGATGATGGATGGATGGACCGAGGGATATGATGGTTTCAAAATTCACAGGGGGAGGGAGGAGTCCCAGATAAAGTGTCCATGCGTGAGAGGTGTAAGCCAATGCGAAGACGAGCCAAGGTTGCTTCATGGAGCCGGTCAAGTCGGAAAGCATGAGGCAAATTTCTTAAAGAGCTTAACCACACGCAGTTTGATTCCGAGGTGGTCGGAATTCAAAAATTCCTACCACCATCCTCCGAAGCCCTGGTAGGGACTTTAGGCGAAGTTTGAAAAGGGAAGGGAAACTCCGTCGTAATATGAGCGGAAAATGACTGGAGGTGCTATTTTGATCAGAAGCAGCCAATAGGGCCAATCAGCGCCCTCAATAATTTATTACTATGACATGAAAAATGTAAAAACCATATGAACCACAGTTAACTTAACAAATTAAAGATTTAATACATTAAATCTTTCATATTACAATATAATTTAAATAAAACGAGGGAAATAAAACAAACAACTTACTTAGAACTTTTACTACGGAAAAAATTTGAAGACCTCATACAGAAGAATCGTTTTAGAGCTGTTACATCATCATCTTGACCAGACTCCCAAGATAACCACCAACATACCCAGAGTTTTCCTCCTTCCAAATAAGTCAAAAAACGCCTCAGATTTTCCTTAGTCCTCATAATAACTATATTCAAAACACCTTAGCATTATATATATATATATATATATATATATATATATATATATATATATATATATATAAATATATATATATATATATATATATATATATATATATATATATATGATATATATATATATATATATATATTAGAAACAGATCAAAAAAAAAAAACATTAAAACTTCTGTTTCATTTTTTACGTATGCTTTGGTTTTTTTTTTTTCATATAATTTTTTCTTTTTTATTAATGAAACATGAAAAACACTTGTACAAACTTACTTTGAATATAAATGTCATTTCCTTAATAAATAATAAATATAATAATTAATAATAATGATAATAATAATAATAACTAATAATAATAATAATAATAATAATAATAATAATAATAATAATAATAATAAAAACAATAATAATAATAATATTAATAATAGATTAATAATCATAATAATATTATTACAGCATTTTTGATAAGTTGAGCATTTTTTACATGATGATGATGATTATACTAAAACTATTATTATTACATATTATTATTATTATAGGTTATTATTACAATTATAGAGCAACTATTATTACATTATTATTATTATATTATTATTATTATCATTATTTTTGATATATTAGCCTAATTATTTTATACATATTATAAATTTATAATTTAATCTTAATACACTAATAATAATAATAATAATAATAATAATAATAATAATAATAATAATAATAATAATAATAATAATAATAAAATTTATTTTTACACTTTTTACACCACTTTTTTAAATTTATATAATTTTTAAATTCCTTAAATTATTAAGAATGTACATCATGTATAAAATAACTCCGTCCTATTTTACAAAATGAGATTTGACGCAATAAGAGAAAGATCATATCTATAATAATAATAATAATAATACATCCGAAGTCTAAAATTAATTGACAAAAAATTACATGGACAACTTGGAATTCAAAATCGGCCTTTTTTTTTATTTATAATAATAATAATAATAATAATAATAATAATAATAATAATACGTCATGAGAATACATGGAAAGTAAAAATGTATTCAGAATGATTTTTTGTTTAAATAAATAAATGTTATGAAATATTATTATATATGGACACTACTATTAAATACTTACCCACGATAATAATAAAAATAATAATAATAATAATAATAATAATAATAATAATAATAATAATAATAATAATAATAATAATAATAATAAACTACTATGACTTAACACTATTACAACTATGAAAAGGAATGAATCGATATTACTTCTATTAGTACTAAGTATCGGTTTTACTCGCTCGAACATACAATAATAATAATAATAATAATAATAATAATAATAATAATAATAATAATAATAATAATAATAATAATAATAATAATAATAATAATAATAATAATAATAATAATCCACATTCTTTCCCGGAAACAGTGAAGTAGAAGAAAAATATGAAAAGTCGAAAAGAAAACCAAGCCTTACCGCCCCCTTTATATCTATTAGTGAGAACTCATCGCAGTCAGAAAATCCATAGAGCTTCACGGGACCGCGACGGACCCTCACACTATAAGGCATCTTTTCAATGTGGGGTTCATCCCTTGGCCCAGGTGGGCCACAACCATACTCCCTCACAAAACCCCGCCATTCACTCCTATTATGCACCCTTTGTTCTAGCCTCTGAAGACTTCTCATTTCTCTCCTCCCAGACAATCTACTGACTCAATCCCTTCTCCTTTCGGATTCCCAGCCGGTCGATTCCCAACACATTCACCACTAAACATCCGCTTAACCAACCGACTATCATCCATCCTTTCCACATGACCAAACCATCTCAACGTACTTCCATTTATTTTCTCTCCTTTCTCTTCACACCACACAAATCCCCACACATCCATTCCTCATTTTATCAATTATTCTCATACTTAGCACGGCCCTAAGATTGTCCATCTGAACACATTGAACTTTAGATCTAACCTCTTATTCCACACCATAGTCTCACTACTATACATTAACACAGGTAACAACATACCCTCATGTAAGACCCTAGTGCATTTAAGACTTAGTCCCTTTACATCCAAAAACGATTTAATTGCACCAGCCACCTTCCTGCCATTCCCAACTTCCTACTACAATATTTAAACTCAGGCACTTGTTCCAGCTGCTCACGACCTAACATAACTTCACACCGAGGACTATCCTCACTCACAACCATAACCTTAATCTCTCTCATGCACGTTTACTTTCAAATCTCCTTTCCCACATTCTGCGAAATCTCTCTAAGTAATCTTCAAACTCTTCAGATTCACCGGACAAAACCAAATCATCCACATGATAAGGATAGGTATGCCACTTTTTCTTCTGTCTCCATTCTCCATCATTCTGACACCATCTCCTTGCCACCTCCACCTCTAATTCTTTCATAACCCCATCCATATACAAAATAATAATAATAATAATAATAATAATAATAATAATAATAATAATAATATAATAATAATAATATCCACTTCATTATTACGTACTTCAAAATAAAAAAAATTATTAAATTATTTTTTTTCTTTTTTTTTTTTTCTTTTTCAAAATTATTTATACAAAAAATGACATGCAGCTGTTTTTCTTTGTTTGTTTTTCTTTATACTTTTTTTACGAGCATCCCTATTCAACACCAATTTCCCTCACAAATGATAATAATAATAATAATAATAATAATAATAATAATAATATAATAATAATAATAATAATAATAATAATAATAAACTAAAATACAAATTAATGTTTATATTCTTTAAAAATATTAAAAATTATACTAAATATATATATATATATATATATATATATATATATATATATATATATATATATATATATATATATATATATATATATATATATATATATATATATATATATATATATATAATAACACTAAACGACTTCGATATTAATCAGGGAATGATGATAAACTTGGCTACAATACCTGTAGATTAACACCCCAAATGATCCATGGAGAAGCGAGAAAAATCCGACCCATTATATATTTGGATTCCCCCCTCCCCCCAACTCTCTCTATCTCTTCCTCCTTTATATTTTTGTCACTTACGTCACCCGAATGTCAGATTTTGTGTCACTTATATATATATGTTGATTTACAAACACTGGTTGCTTAATTTGATGTGGAAATGGTTGGCGCAAGATGGTGAGAGAGGTTCCGGTGTATTTGGAGTGAGAACGTCTGGAATCTCTCTGCTTGGCAATCTCTGAAATATAATAATAATAATAATAATAATAATAATAATAATAATAATAATAATAATAATAATAAATAATAATAATAATAAACATTATATATTAAGTATATAACGAATGAAGACATATATAAAAATTAATTAAGTGAATAAACAGTTTAGATATATGAAGTGAATTTTTTACTTTAAAAATTAAATAATAATTAAAATATTCAAAGTTGTATACCATACTATCAGTATTTTTAAATGCTAAATACCTAACATAATAATATTTTCTTTTCTCAAGTACAATCGATACTAATTAAACAAGGGAGGATCCAATAATATTTTAGACGGGGACCCTATTACCTGTGGGCCGGATTATTGGGCCTGAATTATCAGCCGATTTATTCATAAACACAAACTGCAGCTTTTGCCCCCAAACCTTTAGTTTTTCCGGTAAGCTTGTACTCGTAGTCACAACCTCATGTTTTGACATTCTTTCGTGGACACTCGACTTTTTCGTCCGAGGCCATGAAGGATGGGTTCACACACCAGCTTGCTTTCGATTATGGAGTTTGTACCTGCTGTCCAATTTCCAAAACCGATCTTTGGATTTTGAAACAAAAAAATAATTTCTTTGTATATTTATTAGTTTTGGATTTGTTATACACGCAATTTTCAAAAAATTTTTGGGGTATTTTTAAAAATTTTCTTTGAGTAACCGCATAAAAATTATCTAAGTAAAGAAGGTGTATCTCGCCCATCACCCGACTATGCAAGCCCTGAAAATCTGATGTTGGATCGGATGATAGAAAAAATATCACCTCAATATTTCACTTTTGAAACGACAAATTTTTGAAAAGTGAAATATTGATATTTTTTTCTACTTATCCGAATATCAAATTTCATGGCTTGTATAGTTGACGAGGGGTACACCTACTTAGACAATTGATATACCGCAAATTCTTGATTTCAAAATTTTTTTTTAAATTTGTTCCAAGAACAAATCCCAAATCCAATGCATATACAAAGAAATTATCTAAGTAAAAATATGTACCTCTGACTACATATGCCCTGAAAATTTCATCCACTTCGCCCGAACAGGAAAAAAATTATCGCAATTTTTCATTTCAAAATCCAAAAAAGTGGGTTTGAAAATTGAACAACGCTGAGCACAAACCAAAAAATCGAAAAAGCAAATGTGGATATTGTAGGTAATTGGACCCATCTATGCATATTTCAAGTTTGAGTCAATGAGGAAAAATTTTGGAAATTAATTTTCAGTAATAAAACATGGTTTTTGAAAATTGAAAATTATGAAAGAAATGACTACAGACACAGAAAAACGCATTTTAGAGGCGAAAGCAGTTTGGTGTGTTTATAGGCGTGGATCTGATAATTCCGGAATTTTATGTCCATTTTTTAGGGTGAAAATTTTAAGTGTGGCACGAGCTAAATACTGGATCCTCCCTTTATAAAGTCAAACCAATCTACGATTTTTTTAACCTGCTGAATATGTTAGAGTTTATATAAACAAAACATGAAACACTTCACCTAAATAATAAGAAAAAAAATTAATAGCAAGCAGCAATATTAAGCTAATTCATACTCTTAAGTATATTCCTGATCAGAAACCCAAGGTCAGAACATGCAAGGAAGTAAAACCGCTACAAGTTTTTAACAAAACCAAACATGACCACAATATAAATTGAAAATAACTTCGCTACAAGTTTAATAATTAAAATGTTACTTGGAACAGTGAATAAGCCCAAGATAATACCAACTTACTTCTCGAATATCGAAACAAATTGATAATAAAACAACTTTATATAAATTTGCCATTGTGATAAAACGCAAAACCACCTGGAAAGAATTTCCCTACAACTTGCCATAATATACCCTTACAAGTTAAGATTGTGGAGTCTGTTTTCAAATTATACTCTGCCAATACATCAACTGACTCCAAAGCTACGTATTAGTTGTAGTAGTTATAATAATTACATAAATTAGTCAGGTCGGTCGCTCAAAATACTTCGGCTTAAAAGAAATAAACAAACCTGACGTGCTAATACAAGTGCGGAAGGCTTTCCCAACTTGGTGGGAAATTTTACAAGTTCTTGAGGTGGAGCGGAATGCTTAGGTGATGGCGGTATGATTTTATTGTTAGATGAGTGAAATGAATGATTTCCGTTATTATCTGACTCTAAGGAACTAGTTCTTAAAGATTTGGTTCTAGGTCCTCGCACAGGTTGCATATGTACACGTTGATAAGAATCATCTGATGTACATTTAATGGGAGACGATGTGTTCGATTTGGGAGAATTAGTTAAGTGGCTGCAAGGTCTCTTAATACCAAAGGAATGTCGAGGTGGAGTGGCAAATGTACGATTAGGAGACGTAGGAAAACTAGGAAAGATACGAGGAGGAGAATGAAAATGACGAGGGGAAAAATCTAATCTTCGATCTTCCCTTTCCAATTCAACTATTGATAAACCGTTCTTACAATTACAACTAAAGTTATTTGGAAAATTTGACGCATTATGAGGGGCGTAAAAATTATTAAAATAACAAGGGTATAATGCGAATGGTGGATAGGAAGAATGAATTGCCCGGTTATGATTTACGCAATTTTTACTATTGCAGCAAATATTCCCGACAGATGATTCTGATGATACAGAATGCGATATAGAATTGCAGTTAAACTTTTGGAGACTGTGAGAAGATACGAACTGAATAGGTGGAGGGTTTCTGCAATGATAGTTTATGTCTTCGGGAATGTCTTTATGAGAATGAAAAACATCAGATGGCAGAGCTGCAGACTTTTCACCCCCCTGTACAAAAGGAATACAAGAATGATATGATACAGGAATTGGGGGAAGGTGTGTGTTCGTCGTATGCAAAGGTAAATGATGTATGGATACTACAGGAGGTGGTGGTGGATGTGGATAAAAAACTGGAGAAAAGTTAGAAACATTTACTGGAAAAGAGTGCGGCGGTGATGGAGTTCCAGTCATTCTTTGATGATGCGAATGAAACGAATGGCAAGAAGGTGTAGGCAAAGTTGTTGTAGTAATATGTAATGGAGAAGGATAATGATGAGTATGATATATTGGAGGGGCATAATTAGCATGGGGAGGAGGAGTGAGAGATCTAGGATGATGTGGAACATAAGTTTTGGGACAAGAAGGCAGGTCCCTACAACTGCAAATGATTTTATGATGACTGCTTTGGGAATTTTTGTAATTTCTACTGTGATCCAGTATGAGGCCATCCAGACCAAGCTTTCTACTCTGTGTTCTCTTGGAAACTTTTTCACACAGTATTTTATCTGAAGAGATCCGGGAAGTCTGTTGAGTTCATTCCATTTACACATACCGTATATCAAAGAAAACAAAAACAAAAGTCAATCTAAACGGAACGTGAATGATATATATATATAATATATATATATATATATATATATAATATAATATATTAAATAATATAATAATTAATGAATATATAAATATATATATTAATATATATATATATAATATATATGCATGCAAGCAATAACACATTATGCAGTTTTGGATATATGGAAAGGATATGAAGAGGTGAATATTATATTATATATATATTTATATATATATATATATATAATAAATATATACAAGACATATATATATATATATATATATAAATATATATTAACAAGGAATGCATGGCAAAAAGCACTGCTTGTCTGTTTAAGCTCAACAAAGCAAATATTATATTTATAATGAGGACACTTACTCTCCTTTCTACCCTCAGCTTGATAACTCCACAGTTTGCTGTATATTAAAAAAAAAAAAAAAAAAAAAAAAAAAGAGGAGGGGCGTATTGAAGACAATTTTCATTTTTTTTTTTTTTTTTTTACTTACAAACTAATTATTAACATTCAAATTAATTTTATTCAAAACATTTTTTAAAAAATAAAATTTTATACAGAAAATTGCATATAAAAAGAATGTAAAAAAATTATTCTAATTTGATTTTAATCTTTTTTATATATTTTTTAATATACTATTTGAGTATCTGTTTTGGGTATCATACTAAAGAATATTTTACTTCTGATTATTTTGATAGTTTACCCAAAAAAAAGAAGTTTATAAATTACAAATAAGTTATTATAATGTTAACTATCTAACCTGAGTGACTCCTGAACTGATATCCTCGTTTATATTAGGGATTTGTGAAATAGAGTTTACTGAAGACGGGCGAGGAGGATGACTCGACAAATCCGTGCTACAAGAATTTGAGGACAAAGAGGTGGTAGATGTGTCATCTTCATTACCATTTGCTAGCTGTTGATGAAACAATGTATCGTATCAGACCATCTACAGAAGTAGATTGTTTTATTACGCATCAACACAGCTACAGTAGTAATTTGCCTCATTATGCATCTAATCATTCTACAAGAGCACACAACCCTACACCTCAACAGTATATATATAAATTTACCTCATTTTGTTCTCCATGTTCACCTCTTAACTTTTTATAAACTTCAACATCATTAGTTTCAGGAGAGGCAGGAAGGCAAGCGTCGCTTTTCCTCTTAACGCCAAAGCAATTGGAGTGTGGTTGCTTCTCTTGCTCGTTATGCTGCTGCTGTTGTTGCTGGGAATGGTGCTGTTGGGAACTGGTAGAGCTCGCCCTTGAAGAACCCCTATATCGATCAAGATTTTCTTGAGACAAATACTGAGAGAGCTGTTTTCTTTTCACGTACTTACAATTTACTTCCATACCATCTTTATAGGCTTTATTATAAGTACTTTTGACATACACTAAATAATATATATATATATATATATAATTATATTATTATATATATTTATAATATATATATATATATATATATATATATATATATATATATATATATATATATATATATATATATATATATATATATATATATATATATATATATATATATATATATATTAATAAAGATAAACAATAAAAACCAATGAAATCAAAAGAAAAAATTTTCACAACTCACCAAACTCGACGAATTTATTAATATCATTAGTTAAATCAATATTGATGTTTTCAGATTTTTTGAATTCGATGCCTATGAACCACGCCGCATGAGGTTTATTCAAATATTCCTCATCTTGCGTTGTAAAGGACGTCGGGTTGATGTGTATAGTCTTTATGGCATGATTGTATTCTAACGAGACAATCAGCAACCTTATTCTAGACTCGACAAGTCCGTACCATTCCAAAAAGTCTTCTGAAGTTTTTGCTGACGCTAATACTACCAAAAAATGTCTGTAAGAAGCAGGAAAAATTCAATAATGTGAAATAAATCTTAAAATACTACAACTACAACTACTAATAATATAAATAATAAACTTACTTGTATTTACTAAAAAAATTAGGAGGGGTAAACAATGGCTCCCAGGAGCTTTTTTCTGCGAGAATTTTTTGAGTAGTTTCAAGGCTTGTGTGAAAGGCCTCAACCAGCACAGCTTTTGTGCTTTGTGAAATATTAAAAGTTGAATTTTGTTGAGGATATGCAGGGGTGATGATGGGCATTAAGTGAAATCGATCTTGGATATTTAATCGTGGATCCCAAACCTAAAAGGAAGAGGGGGAAAAAATAGATAGTCCGCTACGGTTTTGAAAATTTCAACAATTATTTTACATTGAAACAAATGATTGATAAAATGGGGGAGAAGAATAAATTGTATTTAGGTTTTATGGATTTTGCAACAGGCGTATGATGGGAATAATAGGGAAGCTCTATGGCAGGTGTTGGTGGTAGGCTTCTGAATGGAAAACCCCCCCCCCCCCCCCCCCCCTCCCTCCCGGCTTCTGAATGGAATCAAAAGTATGTATGACGATAGTGAAGAGTGTTAGGTGTGAGAAGAATTGATAAAATGAGGAATGAACGTATTAGAGTTGTGTGGTGTGAAGAAAGGGATAAATGAAATATATATATATATATATATAGGCGTAGATACAATATGATATATATATATATAATTATATATATATATATAATATATATATATATATTATATATATATATATATATATATATATATATATATATTATATAAAATTTGAACCACTGATTACTGTATAAAAAAAATATAAATTCAGAAAAAAATCATATATATCAGTTGCACGGGCCTGCCTAAAACTGTTATTAATGTTTCGTGGCCATACATTTGTATCTTCAACATAGTTTCTTTCAACCCTTTATAAGGTATTCAAAACTATATATTAACGAGAGGGTGTATTTTTGGCTGCGACGGGCTCGCACCTATGGATATGTGAGGGGAGGGTAGGGTAGGGGCGGCTTTCCCTTCGACTTACGCAATGTTCTTCTTAACTAATGTTTCTGGTGCATGTTGGTTACCCTACCTCCATCTAGGGGGGGGGGGATGAAGAAAGGAAGAAATATTAACAATTGTATATCTTAACTTACCTTGAATAGTAATTTGGCATCATAAGGTTGTTTTAAATAAACTGGGGCAGGCCAAGACCACCTAGAAAATACCAGAAATAGTTTTTCAACAATTGTAGACGCGGCCGCATTTGGGTATAACTGACAAGTTCTGGCAACCAACATTGCCCACGATACACCACCAAGGTAACCCAAAACGTTGCTGTAAACACCATAACCTACGAAAAAAAAAAATAAAAATGCATTAAAATTTTAAACAAAATGAAAAAATACAAAAATTGCACATAAGTACGTAACAAGTACCTAAGACCAACAAGTACATAATTACGTAACAAGTATCTAAGGCCTACAAGTACATAAGTATGTAACAAGTACATAAGACATAATAGTTAAAGGTTGCTGTAAGGATTTTAAAAGCTTCCTAAAGAAATGCACAAATGATTAATGAAAACTCGAGAGCATAACAGGAAAAATTTAGAAGAAATGAGGCCAAGCCTGCAGAGTAAAAGCCACAAGTTTGGATGGAGAAAGAACCGATGCAAAAGGAAAACCAAATTTTTGGGTGGAAATGACGCTGGAGTTGAATAGTAATAAAAAAAATTATTACATAATAAAAAAATAAGGGAGTTGGGAGTTGAACAATTTTAAAATGGAATCGGATAGAGTGTTATGAAAAAATTGCTGCCTCAGCATCTCTGAAAGAAACACGGAGTAAATAGTGCAAAGGTGACTTAACAGAGCGGATCCAAGTACAAAAGAGTGCAAATATTTACATCATAAATACAAGTATTTAAGATGGGCAGTAACCAGGGATGGCAATTTTGGTGATTTTTTTGATTTTTTTAAAAAAAATCAATGTGATTTTTTTTGATTTTTTTTTATTTTTTCAGATTCGTAACGTCACGCGATATTTAATTTGTAACTTGCAAATTATATTTCACGTGACGTTACGAATCCAAAAAATCAAAAAAATCAAATTGATTTTTTAAAAAAAAATCAAAAAAATCACCAAAATTGCCATCCCTGGCAGTAACTGAGCACTCTCCTTTAAGTTATGCTCATGCAACATCATTCGGCGCTAGAATCAACCTCTAGGAATACGAATTTTCATACATTTAATGATCTAAGTGACAAAGAAACTATGAAAAAAAAAAAAAAAGATATGTGGATGGGGGAAAGAGATCACACACAGAGCTTAAAAAAAACTTACGCTTAGCCCACAATTTAATGGCTCGCAACGCTAATTTGAAAGTTTCTCTGTTAGGGACTTGACGAAGGATTTCATCTGTTACTCGACACCCATTCAAACTTCGAACGCACTTTTCATCTAAGTTCTTGAGGATCTTGTCATCCTTGAGATCAACGTCATCGGGAACCTCCTTTAAGGCAAGCCGGGCAAATAACATATCAATTTCGATACCTTCATATTTCATTTTAATAACAGGAACGAAGGCATCTTCAACAGCCTAAGGATAAAAACAACTTATTAATAAATACTCTATCACTTTTATGGCAAAAATAGCATTTTACATATATATAGGTATAGCTATATAAAAAAAATTCATTTTTCAACAAATCCAAAATTTAATAAGGGAATAGTGATATTAGTAATAGTAGTAGTAGTAGTAGTAGTAGTAATAATTAAAATAATAATAATAATAATAATAATAATAATAATAATAATAATAATAATATTAATAATAATAATAATAATAATAATAATATTTACTCTCATATCTGTAACTTCTGGTTGCCTCTTCAAGAGTTCATAAAAACTCGTAAAATAATCAGATCGATCGATGTGTCTGGGAGCTACACAAAGGGCATCAATATCAGCTCCTTTACCAGCTACTCCTAATCTGAAGGAACCAAATGTGCAGATTTTTCCACCTACTGTTTCTGCAACCTGTGGTAAAAAATAAATAAAATAATAGTACCTTAAATAATATGTAACCTTTAAAAATATTTTAAATTTTTAATTGCCAATACATAAATACCACAAACAAATAGAAAAAAATTAAAAATAAATATTTCTTCCAGGTATTTATAATATAAAATTGGGTACCAGTAAAAATCATATCAGTTTTTGCATTCATGAAACGTGACCCATCTTTCACTGGTTAAAAATAAAAATTAAACAATGACACTTATTTCATAAACACCTTTTTTTTATTGATAATTCCTACCTTCAAGGACCTCATCCTCCATTAAACCCACTGTCCCATTAACAACTCTTAACCATTCACTAAAAGGCTAACAAGCAATAAATAAGACTTACCGCTTGCAATGCATACCATCATCTGACTCAATTTTCTTCTAAATATCAGTTCTTTCTGGATCAATTTTAAACAACAAAGACTTTTTCATTTTCATATACTAAAGGTTTATATCCTAGCTTCATTAATAAAAGCCAACGTATCAAAATAAAAAAAAACTGACACACGAGTCTCTAAGAGTCGATGCTGCCAATGCAATAGAAGAAATAAACTTTATATCAATTGGATATACGAGACTATGGTCTGGAATAAGAGGTATAGATCTAAAGTACAATGTGCTCAGATGGACAATCTTAAGGGTGTGTTAGGTGTGAAAAGAATTGATAAAATGGGGAATGAACTCATTGGGGAGTTGTGTGGTGTGAAGAAAGGAGTAAATGAGAGAATAAATGAAAGTACATTGAGATGGTTTGGTCATGTGGAAAGGATGGATGATAGTCAGTTGGTTAAGCGGATGTATAGTGGTGAGTGTGTTGGGAATCAACCGACTGGGAGACTGAAGAAAAAGTGGATTGAGTCAGTAAAGGAATTCCTGGAGGAGAGGAATGTGAGTTTGGCAGAGGAGAGAAGAAAGGTGCATAATAGGAGTGAATGGCGGGGTTTTGTGATGGGGTATGGTTGTGGCCCAACTGGGCCAAGAGATGAACCCTACATTAACGAGATGCCATAGTGAGGGTCCGTCGCGGTCTCGGAAGCTCTAGGGTGGATTTTCTGACTGCGACGAATTCTCACTAAAAGGTATAAAGGGTTTGGTAAAGCTGGGCTTTCTTTTCGACTTGCGTCATATTCTTCTACTACTTTTCTGTTTCCGGTGCATGTTACGCACCTTACCTTCAGTCTTGGGGAGAGAAAGATGAATGTTGATGATGATGATCATATATATATATATATAAATATATATATATATATATAGTGAATATATATATATATATATATATATATATAT